>JAPDOI010001375.1:0-186937 GCA_029168955.1 Aplectana chamaeleonis | reverse complement strand
AGGAAGGCCGGCGAAAGCCGTGCCATCTTTCGGCGTGTAGCCGAACAGAATATTACGTAGAGAGTGCTAAGTTGGAGGGTGGCCGGCGAAGTTGGCCCATCGTTCGGCGAAGCCGAACGAATACTATGTACGGGGTAGCCGGCGAAGCCGGCCCATCGTTCGGCGAAGCCGAACGAATACTACGTAGAGGGAGTGGGGTCGCCGAAGCAGGCCCATCGTTCTCCGGAGTCGAACGAATACTACGCGTAGGGTGGCCGGCGAAGCCGGCCCATCGTTCGGCGAAGCCGAACGAATACTTCGTAGAGGGAGGGGGTCGCCGAAGCCGGCCCATCGTTCGGCGGAGCTGAATGAATACTACGTAGAGTAAGCGGAGGTGGTCGGCCAAGCCGGCCCATCGTTCGGCGAAGCCGAACGAATACTAAGTAGAGAGAGTGGGGTCGGCAAAGCCGGCCCATCGTTCGGCGAAGCCGAACGAATACTACGTAGAGAGAGGGGGGTCGGCGAAGCCGGCCCATCGTTTGACGAAGCCGAACGAATACTACGTAGAGGGGGGTCGGCGAAGCCGGCCCATCGTTCGGCGGAGCCGAACAAATACTTCGTAGAGAGAGGGGGGTCGGCGAAGCCGGCCCATCGTTCGGCGGAGCCCAACGAATACTACGTAGAGAGAGGGGTTCGGCGAAGCCGGCCCATCGTTCGGAAGAGCCGAACGAATACTACGTAGAGAGAGGGGGGGCGGCGAAGCCGGCCCATCGGTCGGTGGAGCCGAAAGAATACTACGTAGAGGGAGTGGGGTCGGCGAAGATGGCTCATCGTTCGGCGGAGCCGAACGAATACTAGGTAGAGGGAGGAAGGCCGGCGAAGCCGGCCCATCGTTCGGCGAAGCCGAACGAATACTACGTAGAGAGTGCTAAGCGGAGGGTGGCCGGCGAAGCCGGCCCATCGTTCGGCGAAGCCGAACGAATACTACGTAGAGAGAGGGGGGTCGGCGAAGCCGGCCCATCGTTCGGCGAAGCCGAACGAATACTACGTAGAGTGCTAAGCGGAGGGGGGTCGGCGAAGCCGGCCCATCGTTCGGCGGAGCCGAACGAATACTATGTAGAGATAGGGGGGTCGGCGAAGCCGGCCCATCGTTCGGCGCAGCCGAACAAATACTACGTAGAGAGAGGGGGGTCGGCGAAGCCGGCCCATCGTTCGGCGAAGCCGAACGAATACTACGTAGAGAGAGAAAGGCCGGCGAAGCCGGCCCATCGTTCGGCGCAGCCGAACGAATACTACGTAGAGTGCTAAGCGGAGGGGGGTCGGCGAAGCCGGCCCATCGTTCGGCGGAGCCGAACGAATACTATGTAGAGATAGGGGGGTCGGCGAAGCCGGCCCATCGTTCGGCGAAGCCGAACGAATACTACGTAGAGGGAGTGGGGTCGGCGAAGCCGGCCCATCGTTCGGCGGAGCCGAACGAATACTACGTAGAGAGGAGGGGTCGGCAAAGCCGGCCCATCGTTCGGCGGAGCCGAACAGATACTACGTAGAGAGAGGGTGTCGGCGAAGCCGGCCCATCGTTCTGCGAAGCCGAACAAATACTACGTAGAGAGAGGGGGGTCGGCGGAGCCGGCTCATCGTTCGGCGGAGCCGAACGAATACTAGGTAGAGAGAGGGGGTCGGCGAAGCCGGCCCATCGTTCGGCGAAGTCGAACAAATACTACGTAGAGGGGGTCGGCAAAGCCGGGCCATCGTTCGGCGAAGCCAAACGAATACTACGTAGAGAGAGGGGGGTCGGCGGAGCCGGCCCATCGTTCGGCCGAGCCGAACGAATATTACGTAGAGAGTGCTAAGCGGAGGGTGGCCGGCGAAGCCGGCCCATCGTTCGGCGAAGCCGAACGAATACTATGTAGAGAGAGGGGGGTCGGCGAAGCCGGCCCATCGTTCGGCGGAGCCGAACGAATACTACGTAGAGAGAGTGGAGTCGGCGAAGCCGGCCCTTCGTTCGGCGGAGCCGACCGAACTAACACTACGTAGACAGAGTGGGGTCGGCGAAGCCGGCCCATCGTTCGGCGGAGCCGAACGAATACTAGGTAGAGGGAGTAAGGCCGGCGAAGCCGTCTCATCGTTCGACGGAGCCGAACGAATACTATGTAGAGAGAGGGGGGTCGGCGAAGCCGGCCCATCGTTCGGCTAAGCCGAACGAACACTACGTAGAGAGGGGGGTCGGCGAAGCCGGCTCATCGTTCGGCGAAGCCGAACGAATACTACGTAGAGAGAGGGGGTCGGCGAAGCCGGCCCATCGTTCGGCGAAGCCGAACGAATACTACGTAGAGGAGGGGCCGGCGAAGCCGGCCCATCGTTCGGCGAAGCCGAACGAATACTACGTAGAGAGAGTGGCGAAGCCGGCCCATCGTTCGGCGAAGCCGAACGAATACTACGTAGAGAGGGGTCGGCGAAGCCGGCCCATCATTCGGCGGAGCCGAACGAATACTACGTAGAGGGAGTGGGGTCGGCAAAGCCAGTCCATCGTTCGGCGGAGCCGAACGAATACTAGGTAGAGGGAGGAAGGCCGGCGAAGCCGGCCCATCGTTCGGCGAAGCCGAACGAATACTACGTAGAGAGAGGGGTGTCGGCGAAGCCGGCCCATCGTTCTGCGAAGCCGAACGAATACTACGTAGAGGGAGGGGGTCGGCAAAGCCGGCCCATCGTTCGGCGGAGCCGAACGAATACTACGTAGAGAGAGGGGTGTCGGCGAAGCCGGCCCATCGTTCTGCGAAGCCGAACGAATACTACGTAGAGGGAGTGGGGTCGGCGAAGCCGGCCCATCGTTCGGCGGAGCCGAACGAATACTAGGTAGAGGGAGGAAGGCCGGCGAAGCCGGCCCATCGTTCGGCGTAGCCGAACGAATATTACGTAGAGAGTGCTAAGCGGAGGGTGGCCGGCGAAGCCGGCCCATCGTTCGGCGAAGCCGAACGAATACTACGTAGAGAGAGGGGGGTCGGCGAAGCCGGCCCATCGTTCGGCGAAGCCGAACGAATACTACGTAGAGAGAGTGGGGTCGGCGAAGCCGGCCCATCGTCCGGCGAAGCCGGATCATCGTTCGGCGCAGCCGAACGAATACTACGTAGAGGGAGTGGGGTCGGCGAAGGCGGCCCATCGTTCGGCGAAGCCGAACGAATACTACGTAGAGAGAGGGGGGTCGGCGAAGCCGGCCCATCGTTCGGCGCAGCCGAACGAATACTACGTAGAGTGCTAAGCGGAGGGGGGTCGGCGAAGCCGGCCCATCGTTCGGCGGAGCCGAACGAATACTATGTAGAGATAGGGGGGTCGGCGAAGCCGGCCCATCGTTCGGCGAAGCCGAACGAATACTACGTAGAGGGAGTGGGGTCGGCGAAGCCGGCCCATCTTTTGACGAAGCCGAACGAATACTACGTAGAGGGAGGGGGTCGGCAAAGCCGGCCCATCGTTCGGCGGAGCCGAACGAATACTACGTAGAGAGAGGGGTGTCGGCGAAGCCGGCCCATCGTTCGGCGGAGCCGAACAAATACTTCGTAGAGAGAGGGGGGTCGGCGAAGCCGGCCCATCGTTCGGCGGAGCCGAACGAATACTACGTAGAGAGAGGGGTGTCGGCGAAGCCGGCCCATCGTTCTGCGAAGCCGAACGAATACTACGTAGAGGGAGTGGGGTCGGCGAAGGCGGCCCATCGTTCGGCAAAGCCGAACGAATACTACGTAGAGGGAGGAAGGCCGGCGAAGCCGGCTTTAAATCGTTCGGCGTAGCCGAACGAGATATTACGTAGAGAGTGCTAAGCGGAGGGGGGCCGGCGAAGCGCGCCCCTCGTCCGGCGGAGCCGAACGAATACTATGTAGAGAGAGGGGGTCGGCGAAGCCGGCCCATCGTTCGGCGAAGCCGAACGAATACTACGTAGAGAGAGTGGGGTCGGCGAAGCCGGCCCATCGTTCGGCGAAGCCGGATCATCGTTCGGCGCAGCCGAACGAATACTACGTAGAGGGAGTGGGGTCGGCGAAGGCGGCCCATCGTTCGGCGAAGCCGAACGAATACTACGTAGAGGGAGGGGGGTCGGCGAAGCCGGCCCATCGTTCGGCGCAGCCGAACGAATACTACGTAGAGTGCTAAGCGGAGGGGGGTCGGCGAAGCCGGCCCATCGTTCGTCGGAGCCGAACGAATACTATGTAGAGATAGGGGGGTCGGCGAACCCGGCCCATCGTTCGGCGAAGCCGAACGAATACTACGTAGAGGGAGTGGGGTCGGCGAAGCCGGCCCATCTTTTGACGAAGCCGAACGAATACTACGTAGAGGGAGGGGGTCGGCAAAGCCGGCCCATCGTTCGGCGGAGCCGAACGAATACTACGTAGAGAGAGGGGTGTAGGCGAAGCCGGCCCATCGTTCTGCGAAGCCGAACGAATACTACGTAGAGGGAAGGGGTCGGCAAAGCCGGCCCATCGTTCGGTGGAGCCGAACGAATACTACGTAGAGAGAGGGGTGTCGGCGAAGCCGGCCCATCGTTCTGCGAAGCCGAACGAATACTACGTAGAGGGAGGGGGTCGGCGAAGCCGGCCCATCGTTCGGCGGAGCCGAACGAATACTAGGTAGAGGGAGGAAGGCCGGCGAAGCCGGCCCATCGTTCGGCGTAGCCGAACGAATATTACGTAGAGAGTGCTAAGCGGAGGGTGGCCGGCGAAGCCGGCCCATCGTTCGGCGAAGCCGAACGAATACTATGTAGAGAGAGGGGGGTCGGCGAAGCCGGCCCATCGTTCGGCGAAGCCGAACGAATACTACGTAGAGAGAGTGGGGTCGGCGAAGCCGGCCCAACGTTCGGCGAAGCCGGATCATCGTTCGGCGAAGCCGAACGAATACTACGTAGAGAGAGTGGGGTCGGCGAAGCCGGCCCATCGTTCGGCGGAGCCGAACGAATACTAGGTAGAGGGAGGAAGGCCGGCGAAGCCGGCCCATCGTTTGGCGTAGCCGAACGAATACTACGTAGAGATTGCTAAGCGGAGGGTGGCCGGCGAAGCCGAACGAATACTACGTAGAGAGGGGGGTCGGCGAAGCCGGCCTATCGTTCGGCGGAGCCGAACGAATACTATGTAGAGAGAGAGGAGTCGGCGAAGCCGGCCCATCGTTCGGCGAAGCCGAACGAATACTAAGCGGAGGGTGGCCGGCGAAGCCGGCCCATCGTTCGGCGAAGCCTAACGAATACTACGTAGAGAGAGGTGGGGTCGGCGAAGCCGGCCCATCGTTCGACGAAGCCGGATCATCGTTCGGCGGAGCCGAACGAATACTACGTAGAGGGAGTGGGGTCGGCGAAGCCGGCCCATTGTTCGGCGGAGCCGAACAAATACTAGGTAGAGGAAGTAAGGCCGGCGAACCCCTCTCATCGTTCGGCGGAGCCGAACGAATACTACGTAGAGATAGGGGTGTCGGCGAAGCCGGCCCATCGTTCGGCGAAGCCGAACGAATACTACGTAGAGGGAGGGGGTCGGCGAAGCCGGCCCATCGTTCGGCGGAGCCGAACGAATACTACGTAGAGAGAGGGGTGTCGGCGAAGCCGGCCCATCGTTCTGCGAAGCCGAACGAATACTACGTAGAGGGAGTGGGGTCGGCGAAGCCGGCCCATCGTTCCGCGGAGCCGAACGAATACTAGGTAGAGGGAGGAAGGCCGGCGAAGCCGGCCCATCTTTCGGCGTAGCCGAACGAATATTACGTAGAGAGTGCTAAGCGGAGGGTGGCCGGCGAAGCCGGCCCATCGTTCGGCGAAGCCGAACGAATACTATGTAGAGAGAGGGGGGTCGGCGAAGCCGGCCCATCGTTCGGCGAAGCCGAACGAATACTACGTAGAGAGAGTGGGGTCGGCGAAGCCGGCCCATCGTTCGGCGAAGCCGGATCATCGTTCGGCGCAGCCGAACGAATACTACGTAGAGGGAGTGGGGTCGGCGAAGGCGGCCCATCGTTCGGCGAAGCCGAACGAATACTACGTAGAGGGAGGGGGGTCGGCGAAGCCGGCCCATCGTTCGGCGCAGCCGAACGAATACTACGTAGAGTGCTAAGCGGAGGGGGGTCGGCGAAGCCGGCCCATCGTTCGTCGGAGCCGAACGAATACTATGTAGAGATAGGGGGTCGGCGAAGCCGGCCCATCGTTCGGCGAAGCCGAACGAATAATACGTAGAGGGAGGGGGGTCGGCAAAGCCGGCCCATCGTTCGGCGAAGCCGAACGAATACTACGTAGAGATGGGGGGGCGGCAAAGCCGGCCCATCGTTCGGCGGAGCCGAACGAATACTACGTAGAGAGAGGGGTGTAGGCGAAGCCGGCCCATCGTTCTGCGAAGCCGAACGAATACTACGTAGAGGGAAGGGGTCGGCAAAGCCGGCCCATCGTTCGGTGGAGCCGAACGAATACTACGTAGAGAGAGTGGGGTCGGCAAAGCCGGCCCATCGTTCGGCGAAGCCGAACGAATACTACGTAGAGAGAGGGTCGGCGAAGCCGGCTCATCGTTCGGCGGAGCCGAACGAATACTAGGTAGAGGGAGGAAGGCCGGCGAAGTTGGCTGCATCGTCCGGCGCAGCCGAACGAATATTACGTAGAGAGTGCTAAGCGGAGGGTGGCCGGCGAAGCCGGCCCATCGTTCGGCGAAGCCGAACGAATACTATGTAGAGAGAGGGGGGTCGGCGAAGCCGGCCCATCGTTCGGCGAAGCCGAACGAATACTACGTAGAGAGAGGGGGGTCGGCGAAGCCGGATCATCGTTCGGCGGAGCCGAACGAATACTACGTAGAGGGAGTGGGGTCGGCGAAGCCGGCCCATCGTTCGGCGGAGCCGAACGAATACTAGGTAGAGGGAGGAAGGCCGGCGAAGCCGGCTCGTCGTTCGGCGTAGCCGAACGAATATTACGTAGAGTGCTAAGCGGAGGGTGGCCGGCGAAGCCGAACGAATACTATGTAGAGAGAGGGGGGTCGGCGAAGCCGGCCCATCGTTCGGCGGAGCCGAACGAATACTACGTAGAGAGAGGGGGGTCGGCGAAGCCGGCCCATCGTTCGGCGGAGCCGAAAGAATACTAAGCGGAGGGTGGCCGGCGAAGCCGGCCCATCGTTTGACGAAGCCGAACGAATACTACGTAGAGGGGGTCGGCGAAGCCAGCGGCGTTCGGCGAAGCGGGATCATCGTTCGGCGGAGCCGAACGAATACTACGTAGAGGGAGTGGGGTCGGCGAAGCCGGCCCATTGTTCGGCGGAGCCGAACGAATACTGGGTAGAGGGAGGAAGGCCGGCGAAGCCGGTTCATCGTTCGGCGGAGCCAAACGAATACTACGTAGAGAGAGGGGTGTCGGCGAAGCCGGCCCATCGTTCTGCGAAGCCGAACGAATACTACGTAGAGGGAGGGGGTCGGCGAAGCCGGCCCATCGTTCGGCGGAGCCGAACGAATACTACGTAGAGAGAGGGGTGTCGGCGAAGCCGGCCCATCGTTCTGCGAAGCCGAACGAATACTACGTAGAGGGAGTGGGGTCGGCGAAGCCGGCCCATCGTTCGGCGGAGCCGAACGAATACTAGGTAGAGGGAGGAAGGCCGGCGAAGCCGGCCCATCGTTCGGCGTAGCCGAACGAATATTACGTAGAGAGTGCTAAGCGGAGGGTGGCCGGCGAAGCCGGCCCATCGTTCGGCGAAGCCGAACGAATACTACGTAGAGAGAGGGGGGTCGGCGAAGCCGGCCCATCGTTCGGCGAAGCCGAACGAATACTACGTAGAGAGAGTGGGGTCGGCGAAGCCGGCCCATCGTTCGGCGAAGCCGGATCATCGTTCGGCGCAGCCGAACGAATACTACGTAGAGGGAGTGGGGTCGGCGAAGGCGGCCCATCGTTCGGCGAAGCCGAACGAATACTACGTAGAGGGAGGGGGGTCGGCGAAGCCGGCCCATCGTTCGGCGCAGCCGAACGAATACTACGTAGAGTGCTAAGCGGAGGGGGGTCGGCGAAGCCGGCCCATCGTTCGTCGGAGCCGAACGAATACTATGTAGAGATAGGGGGGTCGGCGAACCCGGCCCATCGTTCGGCGAAGCCGAACGAATACTACGTAGAGGGAGTGGGGTCGGCGAAGCCGGCCCATCTTTTGACGAAGCCGAACGAATACTACGTAGAGGGAGGGGGTCGGCAAAGCCGGCCCATCGTTCGGCGGAGCCGAACGAATACTACGTAGAGAGAGGGGTGTAGGCGAAGCCGGCCCATCGTTCTGCGAAGCCGAACGAATACTACGTAGAGGGAGGGGGTCGGCAAAGCCGGCCCATCGTTCGGTGGAGCCGAACGAATACTACGTAGAGAGAGGGGTGTCGGCGAAGCCGGCCCATCGTTCTGCGAAGCCGAACGAATACTACGTAGAGGGAGGGGGTCGGCGAAGCCGGCCCATCGTTCGGCGGAGCCGAACGAATACTAGGTAGAGGGAGGAAGGCCGGCGAAGCCGGCCCATCGTTCGGCGTAGCCGAACGAATATTACGTAGAGAGTGCTAAGCGGAGGGTGGCCGGCGAAGCCGGCCCATCGTTCCTGGCGAAGCCGAACGAATACTACGTAGAGAGAGTGGGGTCGGCGAAGCCGGCTCAACGTTCGGCGAAGCCGGATCATCGTTCGGCGGAGCCGAACGAATACTACGTAGAGGGAGTGGGGTCGGCGAAGCCGGCCCATCGTTCCGCGGAGCCGAACGAATACTAGGTAGAGGGAGGAAGGCCGGCGAAGCCGGCTCATCGTTCGGCGTAGCCGAACGAATATTACGTAGAGAGTGCTAAGCGGAGGGTGGCCGGCGAAGCCGAACGAATACTATGTAGAGAGAGGGGGGTCGGCGAAGCCGGCCCATCGTTCGGCGAAGCCGAACGAATACTACGTAGAGAGAGTGGGGTCGGCAAAGCCGGCCCATCGTTCGGCGAAGCCGAACGAATACTACGTAGAGAGAGGGGGGTCGGCGAAGCCGGCCCATCGTTCGGCGGAGCCGAAAGAATACTAAGCGGAGGGTGGCCGGCGAAGCCGGCCCATCGTTCGGCGAAGCCGAACGAATACTACGTAGAGAGAGTGGGGTCGGCGAAGCCGGCCCAACGTTCGGCGAAGCCGGATCATCGTTCGGCGGAGCCGAACGAATACTACGTAGAGGGAGTGGGGTCGGCGAAGCCGGCCCATTGTTCGGCGGAGCCGAACGAATACTGGGTAGAGGGGAGGGAAGGCCGGCGAAGCTGGTTCATCGTTCGGCGGAGCCGAAACGAATACTACGTAGAGAGAGGGGTGTCGGCGAAGCCGGCCCATCGTTCTGCGAAGCCGAACGAATACTACGTAGAGGAGGGGGTCGGCGAAGTTGGCTCATCGTTCGGCGTAGCCGAACGAATACTACGTAGAGAGAGGGGTCGGCGAAGCTGGCCCATCGTTCGGCGAAGCCGAACGAATACTACGTAGAGAGAGTGGGGTCGGCGAAGTTGGCTCCATCGTTCGGCGGAGCCGAACGAATACTATGTAGAGAGAGGGGTCGGCGAAGTTGGCCCATCGTTCGGCGAAGGCGAAAGAATACTACGTAGAGAGAGTGGGGTCGGCGAAGCCAGCCCATCGTTCGGCGAAGCCGATCGAATACTACGTAGAGAGAGTGGGGTCGGCGAAGCCGGCCCATCGTTCGGCGAAGCCGAACGAATACTACGCAGAGAGACGGGGGTCGGCGAAGCCGGTTCATCGTTCGTCGAAGCCGAACGAATACTACGTAGAGGGAGGGAGGTTTGTAAATCCGGCCCATCGTTCGGCGAAGCCAAACGAATACTACGTAGAGAGAGGGGGGACGACGAAGCCGGCCCATCGTTCGGCGAAGACGAACGAATACTACGCGTATGATGGACAAATACTACGTAGAGGAGAGAGGTCGGCGAAGCCGAACGAAAATTACGTAGAGGAACGGGGTCGGCGAAGCCAGTTCATCGTTCTGCTGGCGAAGCCGAACGAATATTACGTAGAGGGTGGCCCGCCAAGCCCGCCCATCGTTCGGCGAAGCCGAAGAAATACTACATGAGAGGGTAGCAAGCGAGGCCGGCTCCATCGTTCTGCGAAGCCAAACAAATACTACGTAGAGGGAGGGGTCGGTGAAGCCGAACGAATACTATGCGAAGGGCAGCCGGAGAAGCCGGCCCATCGTTCGGCGGAGCCGAACGAATACTACGTAGAGAGGGTCGGCGAAGCTGGCTCACCCATCGTTCGGCGGAGCCGAACAGAATACTGTAGAGGGAGGGGTCGGCGAAGCCGGCTCATCTCGGCGAAGCCGAACGAAAATTACGTAGAGGAACGGGGTCGGCGAAGCCAGTTCATCGTTCGGCGGGCGAAGCCGGACGAATATTACATAAAGGGTGGCCCGCCAAGCCCGCCCATCGTTCGGCGAAGTCGAAGAAATACTACATGAAGGGTAGCAAGCGAGGCCGGCCCATCGTTCTGCGAAGCCAAACAAATACTACGTAGAGGGAGGGGGTCGGTGAAGCCGAACGAATACTATGCGAGGGGCAGCCGGAGAAGCCGGCCCATCGTTCGGCGAAGCCGAAAGAATACTAAGCGGAGGGTGGCCGTCGAAGGCGGCCCATCGTTCGGCGAAGCCGAACAAATACTACGTAGAGGGAGAGATCGGCGAAGCCGGGCAGAATACTGTGCGAAGGGCAGCCGGCGAAGCCGAACGAATACTACGTAGAGGAACGGGGTCGGCGAAGCCAGTTCATCGTTCGGCGGGCAAAGCCGGACGAATACTACGTAGAGAGGGTGGCCGGCGAAGCCGCCCATCCCATCGTTCGACGAAGCCGAACGAATACTACGTAGAGAGAGGGGGTCGGCGAAGCTGGCCCATCGTTCGGCGAAGCCGAACGAATACTACGTAGAAGGGTAGCAAGCGGCGAAGCCGGCCCATCGTTCGGCGAAGCCGAACGAATACTACGTAGAGGGAGGGGTCGGCGAAGCCGAACGAATACTATGTAGAGAGGGGCCGGCGAAGCCGGCCCATCGTTCGGCGAAGCCGAACGAATACTACGTAGAGAGAGGAAGGTCGGCGAAGCCGACGCATCGTTCGGCGAAGCCGAACGAATACTACGTAGAGAGAGGGGTCGGTGAAGCCGGCCCATCGTTCGGCGAAGCCGAACGAATACTACATAGAGGAAGGGTGGCCGGCGAAGTTGGCCCATCGTTCGGCGAAGCCGAACGAATACTACGTAGGCGGAGGGTGGACGGCGAAGCCGGCCCATCGTTCGGCGAAGCCGAACGAATACTGCGTAGAGAGAGGGGGGTCGGCGAAGCCGGCCCATCGTTCGGCGAAGCCGAGCGAGTACTATTTAGAGAGAGGGGGTCGGCGAAGCCGGCCCATCGTACGGCAAAGCCGAACGAATACTACGTAGAGAGAGTGGGGTCGGCGAAGCAGGCCCATCGTTCGGCGAAGCCGAACGAATACTACGCAGAGAGACGGGGGTCGGCGAAACCGGTTCATCGTTCGTCGAAGCCGAACGAATACTACGTATAGGGAGGGAGATCTGTAAAGCCGGCTCATCTTTCGGCGAAGCCAAACGAATTCTACGTAGAAAGGGGAGGGGGTCGGCGAAGCCGGCTCATCTTTCGGCGAAGCCGGCTCATCTTTCGGCGAAGCCGAACGAATTCTACGTAGGGAGGGGGGGGGGGTCGACGAAGCTGGTCCACCGTTCGGCGAAGCCGAACGAAAACTACGTAGAGGGATGGGGGTCGACGAAGCTGGCCCATCGTTCGGCGAAGCCGAAAGAATGCTACGTAGAGACGTGGGTCGGCGAAGCCGGCTCATCGTTCGGCGAAGCCAAACAAATACTGCGTAGAGGGAGGGGGTCGGTGAAGCCGAACGAATACTATGCGAGGGGCAGCCGGAGAAGCCGGCCCATCGTTCGGCGGAGCCGAACGAATACTACGCGTATGATGGACAAATACTACGTAGAAGGAGAGAGGTCGGCGAAGCCGAACGAAAATTACGTAGAGGAACGGGGTCGGCGAAGCCAGTTCATCGTTCGGCGGGCGAAGCCGGACGAATATTACATAAAGGGTGGCCCGCCAAGCCCGCCCATCGTTCGGCGAAGTCGAAGAAATACTACATGAAGGGTAGCAAGCGAGGCCGGCCCATCGTTCTGCGAAGCCAAACAAATACTACGTAGAGGGAGGGGGTCGGTGAAGCCGAACGAATACTATGCGAGGGGCAGCCGGAGAAGCCGGCCCATCGTTCGGCGAAGCCGAACGAATACTACGTAGAGAGAGGGGGGTCGGCGAAGCCGGCCCATCGTTCGGCGGAGCCGAAAGAATACTAAGCGGAGGGTGGCCGGCGAAGCCGGCCCATCGTTTGACGAAGCCGAACGAATACTACGTAGAGGGGGGTCGGCGAAGCCGGCCCATCGTTCGGCGGAGCCGAACAAATACTTCGTAGAGAGAGGGGGGTCGGCGAAGCCGGCCCATCGTTCGGCGGAGCCGAACGAATACTACGTAGAGGGAGGGGGTCGGCGAAGCCGGCCCATCGTTCGGCGGAGCCGAACGAATACTACGTAGAGAGAGGGGTGTCGGCGAAGCCGGCCCATCGTTCTGCGAAGCCAAACGAATACTACGTAGAGGGAGGGGGTCGGCAAAGCCGGCCCATCGTTCTGCGAAGCCGAACGAATACTACGTAGAGGGAGGGGGTCGGCGAAGCCGGCCCATCGTTCGGCGTAGCCGAACGAATACTACGTAGAGAGAGGGGGGTCGGCGAAGCCGGCCCATCGTTCGGCGAAGCCGAACGAATACTACGTAGAGAGAGTGGGGTCGGCGAAGCCGGCCCATCGTTCTGCGGAGCCGAACGAATACTATGTAGAGAGAGGGGGGTCGGCGAAGCCGGCCCATCGTTCGGCGAAGCCGAACGAATACTACGTAGAGAGAGTGGGGTCGGCGAAGCCGGCCCATCGTTCGGCGAAGCCGATCGAATACTACGTAGAGAGAGTGGGGTCGGCGAAGCCGGCCCATCGTTCGGCGAAGCCGAACGAATACTACGCAGAGAGACGGGGGTCGGCGAAACCGGTTCATCGTTCGTCGAAGCCGAACGAATACTACGTATAGGGAGGGAGGTCTGTAAAGCCGGCTCATCTTTCGGCGAAGCCAAACGAATTCTACGTAGAAAGGGGAGGGGGTCGGCGAAGCCGGCTCATCTTTCGGCGAAGCCGGCTCATCTTTCGGCGAAGCCGAACGAATTCTACGTAGGGAGGGGGGGTCGACGAAGCTGGTCCACCGTTCGGCGAAGCCGAACGAAAACTACGTAGAGGGATGGGGGTCGACGAAGCTGGCCCATCGTTCGGCGAAGCCGAAAGAATGCTACGTAGAGACGTGGGTCGGCGAAGCCGGCTCATCGTTCGGCGAAGCCAAACAAATACTGCGTAGAGGGAGGGGGTCGGTGAAGCCGAACGAATACTATGCGAGGGGCAGCCGGAGAAGCCGGCCCATCGTTCGGCGGAGCCGAACGAATACTACGCGTATGATGGACAAATACTACGTAGAAGGAGAGAGGTCGGCGAAGCCGAACGAAAATTACGTAGAGGAACGGGGTCGGCGAAGCCAGTTCATCGTTCGGCGGGCGAAGCCGGACGAATATTACATGAAGGGTGGCCCGCCAAGCCCGCCCATCGTTCGGCGAAGTCGAAGAAATACTACATGAAGGGTAGCAAGCGAGGCCGGCCCATCGTTCTGCGAAGCCAAACAAATACTACGTAGAGGGAGGGGGTCGGTGAAGCCGAACGAATACTATGCGAGGGGCAGCCGGAGAAGCCGGCCCATCGTTCGGCGAAGCCGAACGAATACTACGTAGAGAGAGGGGGGTCGGCGAAGCCGGCCCATCGTTCGGCGGAGCCGAAAGAATACTAAGCGGAGGGTGGCCGTCGAAGGCGGCCCATCGTTCGGCGAAGCCGAACGAATACTAAGTAGAGAGAGGGGGGTCGGCGAAGCCGGCCCATCGTTCGGCGAAGCCGAACGAATACTACGTAGAGAGAGGAAGGCCGGCGAAGCCGGCCCTTCTTTTGACGAAGCCGAACGAATACTACGTAGAGGGAGGGGGTCGGCGAAGCCGGCCCATCGTTCGGCGGAGCCGAACGAATACTACGTAGAGAGAGGGGTGTCGGCGAAGCCGGCCCATCGTTCTGCGAAGCCAAACGAATACTACGTAGAGGGAGGGGGTCGGCAAAGCCGGCCCATCGTTCGGCGGAGCCGAACGAATACTACGTAGAGAGAGGGGTGTCGGCGAAGCCGGCCCATCGTTCTGCGAAGCCGAACGAATACTACGTAGAGGGAGTGGGGTCGGCGAAGCCGGCCCATCGTTCGGCGGAGCCGAACGAATACTAGGTAGAGGGAGGAAGGCCGGCGAAGCCGGCCCATCGTTCGGCGTAGCCGAACGAATATTACGTAGAGAGTGCTAAGCGGAGGGTGGCCGGCGAAGCCGGCCCATCGTTCGGCGAAGCCGAACGAATACTATGTAGAGAGAGGGGGGTCGGCGAAGCCGGCCCATCGTTCGGCGAAGCCGAACGAACACTACGTAGAGAGAGTGGGGTCGGCGAAGCCGGCCCATCGTTCGGCGGAGCCGAACGAGTACTATGTAGGGAGGGGGGGTCGGCGAAGCCGGCCCATCGTTCGGCGAAGCCGAACGAATACTACGTAGAGGGAGTGGGGTCGGCGAAGGCGGCCTATCGTTCGGCGAAGCCGAACGAATACTACGTAGAGGGAAGGGGTCGGCAAAGCCGGCCCATCGTTCGGCGCAGCCGAACGAATACTACGTAGAGTGCTAAGCGGAGGGGGGTCGGCGAAGCTGGCTCCATCGTTCGTCGGAGCCGAACGAATACTATGTAGAGATAGGGGGTCGGCGAACCCGGCCCATCGTTCTGCGAAGTCGAACGAATACCATGTAAAGGAAGGGAGGTCGGCGAAGCCGGCCCATCTTTGACGAAGACGAACGAATACTACGTAGAGGGAGGAAGGTCGGCAAAGCCGGCCCATCGTTCGGCGAAGTCGAACGAATACTACGTAGAGAGAGGGGTGTAGGCGAAGCCGGCCCATCGTTCTGCGAAGCCGAACGAATACTACGTAGAGGGAAGGGGACGGCAAAGCCGGCCCATCGTTCGGTGGAGCCGAACGAATACCACGTAGAGAGAGGGGTGTCGGCGAAGCCGGCCCATCGTTCTGCGAAGCCGAACGAATACTACGTAGAGGGAGGGGTCGGCGAGGTCGGCCCGTCGTCCGGGGGAGCCGAACGAATACTAGGTAGAGGGAGGAAGGCCGGCGAAGTCGGCCCATCGTTCGGCGTAGCCGAACGAATATTACGTAGAGAGTGCTAAGCGGAGGGTGGCCGGCGAAGCCGGCCCATCGTTCGGCGAAGCCGAACGAATACTATGTAGAGAGAGGGGGGTCGGCGAAGCCGGCCCATCGTTCGGCGAAGCCGAACGAATACTACGTAGAGAGAGTGGGGTCGGCGAAGCCGGCCCAACGTTCGGCGAAGCCGGATCATCGTTCGGCGGAGCCGAACGAATACTACGTAGAGGGAGTGGGGTCGGCGAAGCCGGCCCATCGTTCGGCGGAGCCGAACGAATACTAGGTAGAGGGAGGAAGGCCGGCGAAGCCGGCCCATCGTTCGGCGTAGCCGAACGAATATTACGTAGAGAGTGCTAAGCGGAGGGTGGCCGGCGAAGCCGAACGAATACTATGTAGAGAGAGGGGGGTCGGCGAAGCCGGCCCATCGTTCGGCGAAGCCGAACGAATACTACGTAGAGAGAGGGGTGTCGGCGAAGCCGGCCCATCGTTCTGCGAAGCCGAACGAATACTACGTAGAGGGAGTGGGGTCGGCGAAGCCGGCCCATCGTTCGGCGGAGCCGAACGAATACTACGTAGAGGGAGGGGGGTCGGCGAAGCCGGCTCAACGTTCGGCGAAGTTGGATCATCGTTCGGCGAAACCGAACGAACACTACGTAGAGAGAGTGGGGTCGGCAAAGCCGGCCCATCGTTCGGCGGAGCCGAACGAATACTAGGTAGAGGGAGTAAGGCCGGCGAAGCCGTCTCATCGTTCGGCGGAGCCGAACGAATACTACGTAGAGAGAGGGGGGTCGGCGAAGCCGGCCCACCGTTCGGCGAAGCCGAACGAACACTACGTAGAGAGAGTGGGGTCGGCGAAGCCGGCCCATCGTTCGGCGGAGCCGAACGAATACTACGTAGAGAGAGGGGTGTCGGCGAAGCCGGCCCATCGCTCTGCGAAGCCGAACGAATACTACGTAGAGAGAGTGGGGGCGGCGAAGCCGGCCCATCGTCCGGCGAAGCCGACCGAATACTACGTAAAGGGAGTGGGGCCGGCGAAGCCGGCCCATCGTTCGGCGAAGCCGAACGAATACTATGTAGAGAGAGGGGGGTCGGCGAAGCCGGCCCATCGTTCGGCGAAGCCGAACGAATACTACGTAGAGAGAGGGTGGTCGGCGAAGCCGGCCCATCGTTCGGCGGAGCCGAACGAATACTACCTAGAGAGGGTCGGCGAAGCTGGCCCATCGTTCGGCGAAGCCGAACGAATACTACGTAGAGAGAGGGTCGGCGAAGCCGGCCCATCGTTCGGCGAAGCCGAACGAATACTACGTAGAGAGGGGGTCGGCGAAGCCGGCCCATCGTTCGGCGAAGCCGAACGAATACTACGTAGCGGAGGGTGGCCGGCGAAGCCGGCCCATCGTTCGGCGAAGCCGAACGAATACTACGTAGAGAGAGGGGGTCGGCGAAGTTGGCTCATCGTTCGGCGAAGCCGAACGAATACTACGTAGAGAGGAAGGCCGGCGAAGCCGGCCCTTCTTTTGACGAAGCCGAACGAATACTACGTAGAGGGAGGGGGTCGGCGAAGCCGGCCCATCGTTCGGCGGAGCCGAACGAATACTACGTGGAGAGAGGGGTGTCGGCGAAGCCGGCCCATCGTTCTGCGAAGCCGAACGAATACTACGTAGAGGGAGTGGGGTCGGCGAAGCCGGCCCATCGTTCGGCGGAGCCGGACGAATACTACGTAGAGAGAGGGGTGTCGGCGAAGCCGGCCCATCGTTCGGCGGAGCCGAACCAATACTACGTAGAGGGGGGTCGGCGAAGCCGGCCCATTGTACGGCGGAGCCGAACGAATACTAGGTAGAGGGAGGAAGGCCGGCGAAGCCGGCCCAACGTTCGGCGAAGCCGAACGAATACTACGTAGAGAGTGCTAAGCGGAGGGTGGCCGGCGAAGCCGGCCCATTGTTCGGCGAAGCCGAACGAATACTACGTAGAGAGAGGGGGTCGGCGAAGCCGGCCCATCGTTCGGCGAAGCCGAACGAATACTACGTATAGAGAGTGGGGTCGGCGAAGCCGGCCCATCGTTCGGCGAAGCCGGCCCATTGTTCGGCGAAGCCAAACAAATACTACGTAGAGAGAGGAGGTCAGCGAAGCCGGCCCATCGTTCGGCGAAGCCGAACGAATACTACGTAGAGTGCCCATCGTTCGGCGAAGCCGAACGAATACTACGTAGAGAGAGGAAGGCCGGCGAAGCCGGCCCATCGTTCGGCGCAGCCGAACGAATACTACGTAGAGTGCTAAGCGGAGGGGGGTCGGCGAAGCCGGCCCATCGTTCGGCGGAGCCGAACGAATACTATGTAGAGATAGGGGGGTCGGCGAAGCCGGCCCATCGTTCGGCGAAGCCGAACGAATACTACGTAGAGGGAGTGGGGTCGGCGAAGCCGGCCCATCTTTTGACGAAGCCGAACGAATACTACGTAGAGGGAGGGGGGTCGGCAAAGCCGGCCCATCGTTCGGCGAAGCCGAACGAATACTACGTAGAGAGAGGGGTGTCGGCGAAGCCGGCCCATCGTTCTGCGAAGCCGAACGAATACTACGTAGAGGGAGGGGGTCGGCAAAGCCGGCCCATCGTTCGGCGGAGCCGAACGAATACTACGTAGAGAGAGGGGTGTCGGCGAAGCCGGCCCATCGTTCGGCGGAGCCGAACGAATACTACGTAGAGGGAGGGGGTCGGCGAAGCCGGCCCATCGTTCGGCGGAGCCGAACGAATACTAGGTAGAGGGAGGAAGGCCGGCGAAGCCGGCCCATCGTTCGGCGTAGCCGAACGAATATTACGTAGAGAGTGCTAAGCGGAGGGTGGCCGGCGAAGCCGGCCCATCGTTCGGCGAAGCCGAACGAATACTACGTAGAGAGAGGGGGGTCGGCGAAGCCGGCCCATCGTTCGGCGAAGCCGAACGAATACTACGTAGAGAGAGTGGGGTCGGCGAAGCCGGCCCAACGTTCGGCGAAGCCGGATCATCGTTCGGCGGAGCCGAACGAATACTACGTAGAGGGAGTGGGGTCGGCGAAGTTGGCCCATCGTTCGGCGGAGCCGAACGAATACTACGTAGAGAGAGGAAGGCCGGCGAAGCTGGCCCATCGTTCGGCGTAGCCGAACGAATATTACGTAGAGAGGTCGGCGAAGCTGGCTCATCGTTCGGCGAAGCCGAACGAATACTACGTAGAGAGAGGGGGTCGGCGAAGCTGGCCCATCGTTCGGCGGAGCCGAACGAATACTACGTAGAGAGAGGGGTCGGCGAAGCCGGCCCATCGTTCGGCGAAGCCGAACGAATACTACGTAGAGAGAGGGGTCGGCGAAGCTGGCTCCAACGTTCGGCGAAGCCGGATCATCGTTCGGCGAAGCCGAACGAATACTACGTAGAGGGAGTGGGGTCGGCGGAGCCGGCCCATCGTTCGGCGAAGCCGAACGAATACTAGGTAGAGGGAGGAAGGCCGGCGAAGCCGGCCCATCGTTCGGCGAAGTCGAACGAATACTACGTAGAGGGGGTCGGCGAAGCCGGACCATCGTTTGGCGGAGCCGAACGAATACTACGTAGAGAGAGGGAGGTCGGCGAAGCTGGCTCATCGTTCGGCGAAGCCGAACGAATACTACGTAGAGAGAGGGGTCGGCGAAGCCGGCCCATCGTTTGGTGGAGCCGAACGAATAACAGGTAAAGCGAGGAAGGCCTGCGAAGCCGGCCCATCGTTCGACGAGTCCGAACGAATACTACGTAGAGAGAGGGGGTTGGCGAAGCCGGTCCATCGTTCGGCGAAGCCGAACGAATGCTACGTAGAGAGAGGGAAGTCGGCGAAGCCGGCCCATCGTTCGGCGGAGCCCAACGAATAATACGTAGAGGGAGGATGGTCGGCGAAGCCGGCCCATCGTTCGGCGGAGCCGAACGAATACTACGTAGAGAGAGGGGGTGTCGGCGAAGTTGGCCCATCGTTCGGCGAAGCCGAACGAATACTACGTAGAGGGAGGGGGTCGGCGAAGCCGGCTCATCGTTCGGCGCAGCCGAACGAATACTACGTAGAGTGTTAAGCGGAGGGGGTCGGCGAAGCTGGCCCATCGTTCGCCGAAGCCGAACGAATACTACGTAGAGATAGGGGGTCGGCGAAGCTGGCGCATCCTTCGGCGAAGCCGAACGAATACTACGTAGGAGGGGGATCGGCGAAGCCGGCCCATCGTTGACGAAGCCGAACGAATACTACGTAGAGAGGGAGGGGTCGGCAAAGTTGGCCCATCGTTCGGCGGAGCCGAACGAATACTACGTAGAGAGAGGGTGTCGGCGAAGCCGGCCCATCGTTCTGCGAAGCCGAACGAATACTACGTAGAGGGAGGGGTCGGCGAAGCCGGCCCATCGTTCGGCGGAGCCGAACGAATACTAGGTAGAGGAGGAAGGCCGGCGAAGCTGGCCCATCGTTCGGCGTAGCCGAACGAATATTACGTAGAGAGTGCTAAGCGGAGGGTGGCCGGCGAAGCCGGCCATCGTTCGGCGAAGCCGAACGAATACTATGTAGAGAGAGGGTCGGCGAAGCCGGCCCATCGTTCGGCGAAGCCGAACGAATACTACGTAGAGAGAGGGGTCGGCGAAGCCGGCCCATCGTTCGGCGAAGCTGGATCATCGTTCGGCGGAGCCGAACGAATACTACGTAGAGAGAGGGGGTCGGCGAAGCCGGCCATCGTTCGGCGAAGCCGAACGAATACTACGTAGAGGGGAGGGGGTCGGTGAAGCCGGCCCATCGTTCGGCGAAGCCGAACGAGTACTACGTAGAAGGAGGGGGGTCGGCGAAGCTGGCCTATCGTTCGGCGAAGCCGAACGTATACTACGTAGAGTGCTAAGCGGAGGGGGTCGGCGAAGTTGGCTCATCGTTCGGCGAAGCCGAACGAATACTACGTAGAGGGAGGGGTCGGCGAAGCTGGCCCATCGTTCGGCGAAGCGGAACAAATACTACTTAGAGAGAGGGAGGTCGGCGGAGCCGGCCCATCGTTCGGCGAAGCCGAACGAATACTACGTAGACGGAGGAAGGCCGGCGAAGCGGGCCCATCGTTCGGCGAAGCCAAACGAATACTACGTAGAGAGAGGGTGTCGGCGAAGCCGGCCCATCGTTCTGCGAAGCCGAACGAATACTACGTAGAGGGAGGGGTCGGCGAAGCCGGCCCATCGTTCGGTGGAGCCGAACGAATACTACGTAGAGAGAGGGGTGTCGGCGAAGCTGGCCCATCGTTCTGCGAAGCCGAACGAATACTACGTAGAGGGAGGGGGTCGGCGAAGCTGGCCCATCGTTCGGCGAAGCCGAACGAATACTAGGTAGAGGGAGGAAGGTCGGCGAAGTTGGCTCATCGTTCGGCGTAGCCGAACGAATATTACGTAGAGAGTGCTAAGCGGAGGGTGGCCGGCGAAGCCGGCTCATCGTTCGGCGAAGCCGAACGAATACTATGTAGAGAGGGGGTCGGCGAAGCTGGCCCATCGTTCGGCGAAGCCGAACGAATACTACGTAGAGAGAGTGGGTCGGCGAAGCCGGCCCAACGTTCGGCGAAGCCGGATCATCGTTCGGCGAAGCCGAACGAATACTACGTAGAGGGAGGGGTCGGCGAAGTTGGCCCATCGTTCGGCGGAGCCGAACGAATACTACGTAGAGGGAGGAAGGCCGGCGAAGCTGGCTCGTCGTTCGGCGAAGCCGAGCGAATACTACGTAGAGAGAGGGGGGTTGGCGAAGCCGACCCATCGTTCGGCGGAGCCAAACGTGTACTAGGTAGAGGAGGGGGGTCGGCGAAGCCGGGCCATCGTTCGGCGAAGCCTAACGAATACTACGTAGAGAGAGGGGGGTCGGCGGAGCCGGCTCATCGTTCGGCGGAGCCGAACGAATACTAAGCGGAGGGTGGCCGGCGAAGCTGGCCCATCGTTCGGCGAAGCCGAACGAATACTACGTAGAGAGAGGGGTCGGCGAAGCCGGCTCCAACGTTCGGCGAAGCCGGATCATCGTTCGGCGAAGCCGAACGAATACTACGTAGAGGGGGTCGGCGAAGCTGGCCCATCGTTCGGCGGAGCCGAACGAATACTACGTAGAGGAGGAAGGCCGGCGAAGCCGGGCCATCGTTCGGCGAAGCCGAACGAATACTACGTAGAGGGGGTCGGCGAAGCCGGCCCATCCTTCGGCGGAGCCGAACCAAGACTATGTAGAGAGAGAGGGGTCGGCGAAGCCGGCCCATCGTTCGGCGAAGTCGAACAAATACTACGTAGAGGGGGTCGGCGAAGCCGGGCCATCGTTCGGCGAAGCCGAGCGAATACTACGTAGAGAGAGGGGGGTCGGCGAAGCCGGCCCATCGTTCGGCGAAGTCGAACAAATACTACGTAGAGGGGGTCGGCGAAGCCGGGCCATCGTTCGGCGAAGCCGAACAAATACTACGTAGAGAGAGGGGGGTCGGCGAAGCCGGCCCATCGTTCGGCGCAGCCGAACGAATACTACGTAGAGAGGGAGGGAGTCGGCAAAGCCGGCTCATCGTTCGGCGAAGCCAAACGAATACTACGTAGAGAGAGGGGTGTCGGCGAAGCCGGCCCATCGTTCGGCGAAGCCGAACGAATACTACGTAGAGAGAGGGGGGTCGGCGAAGCCGGCCCATCGTTCGGCGAAGCCGAACGAATACTACGTAGAGTGCTAAGCGGAGGGGGGTCGGCGAAGCCGGCCCATCGTTCGGCGGAGCCGAACGAATACTATGTAGAGATAGGGGGGTCGGCGAAGCCGGCCCATCGTTCGGCGAAGCCGAACGAATACTACGTAGAGGGAGTGGGGTCGGCGAAGCCGGCCCATCTTTTGACGAAGCCGAACCAATACTACGTAGAGGGAGGGGGTCGGCAAAGCCGGCCCATCGTTCGGCGGAGCCGAACGAATACTACGTAGAGATAGGGGTGTCGGCGAAGCCGGCCCATCGTTCGGCGAAGCCGAACGAATACTACGTAGAGGGAGGGGGTCGGCAAAGCCGGCCCATCGTTCGGCGGAGCCGAACGAATACTACGTAGAGAGAGGGGTGTCGGCGAAGCCGGCCCATCGTTCGGCGAAGCCGAACGAATACTACGTAGAGGGAGGATGGTCGGCAAAGCCGGCCCATCGTTCGGCGAAGCCCAACGAATACTACGTAGAGGGAGGGTGGCCGGCGAAGCTGGCCCGTCGTTCGGCGGAGGCGGACGAATATTACGTAGAGAGGGGTGGCCGGCGAAGCTGGTCATCGTTCGGCGAAGCCGAACGAATACTATGTAGAGAGAGGGTCGGCGAAGTTGGCCCATCGTTCGGCGAAGCCGAACGAATACTACGTAGAGAGAGGGGGGTCGGCGAAGCCGGCTCATCGTTCGGCGGAGCCGAAACGAATACTACGTAGAGAGGGTCGGCGAAGCTGGATCATCGTTCGGCGAAGCCGAACGAATACTACGTAGAGGGAGTGGGGTCGGCGAAGCGGCCCATTGTTCGGCGGAGCCGAAGGAATACTACGTAGAGTGAGGGGGGTCGGCGAAGCTGGCCTATCGTTCGGCGAAGCCGAACGAATACTACTTACAAATACAACGCAGAGAGAGGGGGTCGGCGAAGCTGGCCCATCGTTCGGCGGAGCCGAACCAAGACTATGTAGAGAGAGAGGGGTCGGCGAAGCCGGCCCATCGTTCGGCGAAGCCGAACGAATACTACGTAGAGAGAGGGGGTCGGTGGAGCCGAACGAATACTAGGTAGAGGGAGGGGGTCGGCGAAGCCGGGCCATCGTTCGGCGAAGCCGAACGAATACTACGTAGAGAGAGGGGTCGGCGAAGCCGGCCCATCGTTCGGCGAAGCCGGATCATCGTTCGGCGGAGCCGAACGAATACTACGTAGAGAGAGGGGTCGGCGAAGTTGGCCCATCGTTCGGCGAAGCCGAACGAATACTACGTAGAGGGAGGGGGTCGGCGAAGCCGGCCCATCGTTCGGCGAAGCCGAACGAATACTACGTAGAGGGGAGGGGGTCGGCGAAGCCGGGCCATCGTTCGGCGAAGTTGAACGAATGCTACGTAGAGAGAGGGGTTGGCAAAGCCGGCCCTTCGTTCGGCGAAGTCGCACGAGTACTAGGTTGAGAGAGGGGGTCGGCGAAGCCGGCCCATCGTCCGGCGAAGCGGAACGAATACTACGTAGAGGGAGGGGGTCGGCAAAGCCGGCCCATCGTTCGGCGAAGCCGAACGAATACTATGTAGAGAGAGGGGGGTCGGCGAAGCCGGCCCATCGTTCGGCGAAGCCGAACGAATACTACGTAGAGAGAGGAAGGCCGGCGAAGCCGGCCCTTCTTTTGACGAAGCCGAACGAATACTACGTAGAGGGAGGGGGTCGGCGAAGCCGGCCCATCGTTCGGCGGAGCCGAACGAATACTACGTAGAGAGAGGGGTGTCGGCGAAGCCGGCCCATCGTTCTGCGAAGCCGAACGAATACTACGTAGAGGGAGGGGGTCGGCGAAGCCGGCCCATCGTTCGGCGGAGCCGAACGAATACTACGTAGAGAGAGGGGTGTCGGCGAAGCCGGCCCATCGTTCGGCGAAGCCCAACGAATATTACGTAGAGGGAGGGGGGTCGGCGAAGCCGGCCCATCGTTCGCCGAAGCCCAGCGAATACTACGTAGAGGGAGGATGGCCGGCGAAGCCGGCCCATCGTTCGGCGAAGTCGAACGAATACTACGTAGAGAGAGTGGGGTCGGCGAAGCCGGCCCATCGTTCGGCGAAGCCGAACGAATACTACGTAGAAAGAGGGGGTCGGCGAAGCCGGTTCATCGTTCGGCGGAGCCGAACGAATACCAAGTAGAGAGAGTGGGGTCGGCGAAGCCGGCCCATCGTTCGGCGGAGCCGAACGAATACTATGTAGAGAGAGGGGGGTCTGCGAAGCCGGCCCATCGTTCGGCGAAGCCGAACGAATATTACGTAGAAAGAGGGGGGTCGGCGAATCCGGTTCATCGTTCGGCGAAGCCGAACGAATACTACGTAGAGAGAGGGGGGTCGGCGAAGCCGGCCCATCGTTCGGCGGAGCCGAACGAATACTATGTAGAGATAGGGGGGTCGGCGAAGCCGGCCCATCGTTCGGCGAAGCCGAACGAATACTACGTAGAGGGAGTGGGGTCGGCGAAGTCGGCCCATCGTCCGGCGGAGCCGAACGAATACAATGTAGAGGGAGGGGGTCGGCGGAGCCGGCCCATCGTTCGACGAAGCTGAACGAATACTACGTAGATAGAGGGGGGTCGGCGAAGCCGGCCCATCGTTCTGCGAAGCCGAACGAATACTACGTAGAGGGAGGGGGTCGGCAAAGCCGGCCCATCGTTCGGCGGAGCCGAACGAATACTACGTAGAGAGAGGGGTGTCGGCGAAGCCGGCCCATCGTTCTGCGAAGCCGAACGAATACTACGTAGAGGGAGGGGGGGCGGCGAAGGCGGCCCATCGTTCGGCAAAGCCGGACGGATACTACGGAGAGGAGGAAGGCCGGCGAAGTTGGCCCATCGTTCGGCCGAGCCGAACGAATATTACGTAGAGAGTGCTAAGCGGAGGGTGGCCGGCGAAGCCGGCCTAGCGTTCGGGGGAGCCGAACAAAAACTATGTAGAGAGAGGGGGGTCGGCGAAGCCGGCCCATCGTTCGGCGAAGCCGAACGAATACTACGTAGAGAGTGGGGTCGGCGAAGCCGGCCCTTCGTTCGGCGAAGCCGGATCATCGTTCGGCGGAGCCGAACGAATACTACGTAGAGAGGGGTCGGCGAAGCCGGCCCATCGTTCGGCGGAGCCGAACGAATACTACGTAGAGAGAGGAAGGCCGGCGAAGCCGGCCCATCGTTCGGCGGAGCCGAACGAATACTACGTAGAGAGTGCTAAGCGGAGGGTGGCCGGCGAAGCCGAACGATTACTACGTAGAGAGAGGGGGGTCGGCGTAGCCTGCCCATCGTTCGGCGCAGCCGAACGAGTACCACGTAGAGACAGGGGGTCGGCGAAGCCGGCCCATCGTTCGGCGGAGCCGAATGAGTTCTAAGCGGAGGGTGGCCGGCGAAGTTGGCCCATCGTTCGGCGAAGCCGAACGAATACTACGTAGAGAGAGTGGGGTCGGCGAAGCCGGCCCAACGTTCGGCGAAGCCGGATCATCGTTCGGCGGAGCCGAACGAATACTACGTAGAGAGAGGGGTGTCGGCGAAGCCGGCCCATTGTTCGGCGGAGCCGAACGAATACTGGGTAGAGGGAGGAAGGCCGGCGAAGCCGGTTCATCGTTCGGCGGAGCCAAACGAATACTACGTAGAGAGAGGGGTGTCGGCGAAGCCGGCCCATCGTTCTGCGAAGCCGAACGAATACTACGTAGAGGGAGGGGGTCGGCGAAGCCGGCCCATCGTTCGGCGTAGCCGAACGAATACTACGTAGAGAGAGGGGTGTCGGCGAAGCCGGCCCATCGTTCTGCGAAGCCGAACGAATACTACGTAGAGGGAGTGGGGTCGGCGAAGCCGGCCCATCGTTCGGCGGAGCCGAACGAATACTAGGTAGAGGGAGGAAGGCCGGCGAAGCCGGCCCATCGTTCGGCGTAGCCGAACGAATATTACGTAGAGAGTGCTAAGCGGAGGGTGGCCGGCGAAGCCGGCCCATCGTTCGGCGAAGCCGAACGAATACTACGTAGAGAGAGGGGGGTCGGCGAAGCCGGCCCATCGTTCGGCGAAGCCGAACGAATACTACGTAGAGAGAGGGGGGTCGGCGAAGCCGGCTCATCGTTCGGCGAAGCCGGTTCATCGTTCGGCGAAGCTGAACGAATTCTACGTAGAGAGAGGGGGGTCGGCAAAGCCGGATCCTCGTTCGGCGAAGCCGAACGATTACTGCGTAGAGAGAGGGGTCGGCGAAGCTGGCTCCATCGTTCGGCGCAGCCGAACGAATACTACGTAGAGTGCTAAGCGGAGGGGGGTCGGCGAAGCCGGCCCATCGTTCGTCGGAGCCGAACGAATACTATGTAGAGATAGGGGGGTCGGCGAACCCGGCCCATCGTTCGGCGAAGCCGAACGAATACTACGTAGAGGGAGTGGGGTCGGCGAAGCCGGCCCATCTTTTGACGAAGCCGAACGAATACTACGTAGAGGGAGGGGGTCGGCAAAGCCGGCCCATCGTTCGGCGGAGCCGAACGAATACTACGTAGAGAGAGGGGTGTAGGCGAAGCCGGCCCATCGTTCTGCGAAGCCGAACGAATACTACGTAGAGCGAGGGGGTCGGCAAAGCCGGCCCATCGTTCGGTGGAGCCGAACGAATACTACGTAGAGAGAGGGGTGTCGGCGAAGCCGGCCCATCGTTCTGCGAAGCCGAACGAATACTACGTAGAGGGAGGGGGTCGGCGAAGCCGGCCCATCGTTCGGCGGAGCCGAACGAATACTAGGTAGAGGGAGGAAGGCCGGCGAAGCCGGCCCATCGTTCGGCGTAGCCGAACGAATATTACGTAGAGAGTGCTAAGCGGAGGGTGGCCGGCGAAGCCGGCCCATCGTTCGGCGAAGCCGAACGAATACTACGTAGAGAGAGTGGGGTCGGCGAAGCCGGCCCAACGTTCGGCGAAGCCGGATCATCGTTCGGCGGAGCCGAACGAATACTACGTAGAGGGAGTGGGGTCGGCGAAGCCGGCCCATCGTTCGGCGGAGCCGAACGAATACTAGGTAGAGGGAGGAAGGCCGGCGAAGCCGGCTCGTCGTTCGGCGTAGCCGAACGAATATTACGTAGAGAGTGCTAAGCGGAGGGTGGCCGGCGAAGCCGAACGAATACTATGTAGAGAGAGGGGGGTCGGCGAAGCCGGCCCATCGTTCGGCGGAGCCGAACGAATACTACGTAGAGAGAGTGGGGTCGGCAAAGCCGGCCCATCGTTCGGCGAAGCCGAACGAATACTACGTAGAGAGAGGGGGGTCGGCGAAGCCGGCCCATCGTTCGGCGGAGCCGAAAGAATACTAAGCGGAGGGTGGCCGGCGAAGCCGGCCCATCGTTCGGCGAAGCCGAACGAATACTACGTAGAGAGAGTGGGGTCGGCGAAGCCGGCCCAACGTTCGGCGAAGCCGGATCATCGTTCGGCGGAGCCGAACGAATACTACGTAGAGGGAGTGGGGTCGGCGAAGCCGGCCCATTGTTCGGCGGAGCCGAACGAATACTGGGTAGAGGGAGGAAGGCCGGCGAAGCCGGTTCATCGTTCGGCGGAGCCGAACGAATACTACGTAGAGAGAGGGGTGTCGGCGAAGCCGGCCCATCGTTCTGCGAAGCCGAACGAATACTACGTAGAGGGAGGGGGTCGGCGAAGCCGGCCCATCGTTCGGCGTAGCCGAACGAATACTACGTAGAGAGAGGGGGGTCGGCGAAGCCGGCCCATCGTTCGGCGAAGCCGAACGAATACTACGTAGAGAGAGTGGGGTCGGCGAAGCCGGCCCATCGTTCGGCGGAGCCGAACGAATACTATGTAGAGAGAGGGGGGTCGGCGAAGCCGGCCCATCGTTCGGCGAAGCCGAACGAATACTACGTAGAGAGAGTGGGGTCGGCGAAGCCGGCCCATCGTTCGGCGAAGCCGATCGAATACTACGTAGAGAGAGTGGGGTCGGCGAAGCCGGCCCATCGTTCGGCGAAGCCGAACGAATACTACGCAGAGAGACGGGGGTCGGCGAAACCGGTTCATCGTTCGTCGAAGCCGAACGAATACTACGTATAGGGAGGGAGGTCTGTAAAGCCGGCTCATCTTTCGGCGAAGCCAAACGAATTCTACGTAGAAAGGGGAGGGGGTCGGCGAAGCCGGCTCATCTTTCGGCGAAGCCGAACGAATTCTACGTAGGGAGGGGGGGGTCGACGAAGCTGGTCCACCGTTCGGCGAAGCCGAACGAAAACTACGTAGAGGGATGGGGGTCGACGAAGCTGGCCCATCGTTCGGCGAAGCCGAAAGAATGCTACGTAGAGACGTGGGTCGGCGAAGCCGGCTCATCGTTCGGCGAAGCCAAACAAATACTGCGTAGAGGGAGCGGGTCGGTGAAGCCGAACGAATACTATGCGAGGGGCAGCCGGAGAAGCCGGCCCATCGTTCGGCGGAGCCGAACGAATACTACGCGTATGATGGACAAATACTACGTAGAAGGAGAGAGGTCGGCGAAGCCGAACGAAAATTACGTAGAGGAACGGGGGTCGGCGAAGCCAGTTCATCGTTCTGCTGGCGAAGCCGGACGAATATTACATGAAGGGTGGCCCGCCAAGCCCGCCCATCGTTCGGCGAAGTCGAAGAAATACTACATGAAGGGTAGCAAGCGAGGCCGGCCCATCGTTCTGCGAAGCCAAACAAATACTACGTAGAGGGAGGGGGTCGGTGAAGCCGAACGAATACTATGCGAGGGGCAGCCGGAGAAGCCGGCCCATCGTTCGGCGGAGCCGAACGAATACTACGCGTATGGTGGACAAATACTACGTAAAGGGAGAGAGGACGGCGAAGCCGGACGAATACTGTGCGAAGGGGAGACGGCGAAACCGAACGAAAATTACGTAGAGGAACGGGGGTCGGCGAAGCCAGTTCATCGTTCGGCGGGCGAAGCCGGACGAATATTACATAAAGGGTGGCCCGCCAAGCCCGCCCATCGTTCGGCGAAGTCGAATAAATACTACATGAAGGGTAGCAAGCGAGGCCGGCCCATCGTTCTGCGAAGCCAAACAAATACTACGTAGAGGGAGGGGGTCGGTGAAGCCGAACGAATACTATGCGAAGGGCAGCCGGAGAAGCCGGCCCATCGTTCGCCGGAGCCGAACGAATACTACGCGGAAGGTGGACAAATACTAGGTGGAGGGAGAGATCGTTCGGCGAAGCCGAACGAATACTGTGCGAAGGGCAGCCGGCGAAGCCGAACGAATACTACGTAGAGGAACGGGGTCGGCGAAGCCAGTTCATCGTTCGGCGGGCAAAGCCGGACGAATATTACATGAAGGGTGGCCCACCCAGCCGCCCATCCCATCCTTCGACGATGCCGAACGAGTACTACGTAGAGAGAGGGGGGTCGGCGAAGCTGGCCCATCGTTCGGCGAAGCCGAACAAATACTACATGAAGGGTAGCAAGCGAGGCCGGCTCACCGTTCGGCGAAGCCAAACAAATACTACGTAGAGGGAGGGGGTCGGTGAAGCCGAACGAAATACTATGCGAAGGGCAGCCGGAGAAGCCGGCCCATCGTTCGGCGAAGCCGAACGAATACTACGTAGAGAGAGGAAGGTAGCGAACCCGACGCATCGTTCGGCGAAGCCGAACGAATACTACGTAGAGAGAGGGGGTCGGTGAAGCCGGCCCATCGTTCGGCGAAGCCGAACGAATAGTACATAAAGGAAGGGTGGCCGGCCGAGCCGGCCCATCGTTCGGCGAAGCCGAACGAGTACTATGCGGAGGGTGGACGGCGAAGCCGGCCCATCGTTCGGCGAAGCCGAACGAATACTGCGTAGAGAGAGGGGGGTCGGCGAAGCCGGCCCATCGTTCGGCGAAGCCGAGCGAGTACTACTTAGAGAGAGGGGGTCGGCGAAGCCGGCCCATCGTACGGCAAAGCCGAACGAATACTACGTAGAGAGAGGGGGGTCGTCGAAGCCGGTTCATCGTTCGTCGAAGCCGACCGAACACTACATAGAGGGAGGGAGGTCTGTAAAGCCGGCCCATCTTTCGGCGAAGCCGAACGAATTCTACGTAGAGAGGGGTCGGCGAAGCCCATCGTTCGGCGAAGCGGAACGAAAATTCCGTAGAAGAACGGGGGTCGGCGAAGCCAGTTCATCGTTCGGCGGGCGAAGCCGGACGAATATTACATGAAGGGTGGCCCGCCAAGCCCGCCCATCGTTCGGCGAAGTCGAAGAAATACTACATGAAGGGTAGCAAGCGAGGCCGGCCCATCGTTCTGCGAAGCCAAACAAATACTACGTAGAGAGGTCGGCGAAGTTGGTCATCGTTCGGCGTAAGCCGAACGAATCCTATGCGAGGGGCAGCCGGAGAAGCCGGCCCATCGTTCGGCGGAGCCGAACGAATACTACGCGTATGATGGACAAATACTACGTAGAGGGAGAGAGGTCGGCGAAGCCGAACGAAAATTACGTAGAGGAACGGGGGTCGGCGAAGCCAGTTCATCGTTCTGCTGGCGAAGCCGGACGAATATTACATGAAGGGTGGCCCGCCAAGCCCGCCCATCGTTCGGCGAAGTCGAAGAAATACTACATGAAGGGTAGCAAGCGAGGCCGGCCCATCGTTCTGCGAAGCCAAACAAATACTACGTAGGGGGAGGGGGTCGGTGAAGCCGAACGAATACTATGCGAAGGGCAGCCGGAGAAGCCGGCCCATCGTTCGGCGGAGCCGAACGAATACTACGCGTAGGGTGGACAAATACTACGTAGAGGGAGAGAGATCGGCGAAGCCGAACGAATACTGTGCGAAGGGCAGCCGGCGAAGCCGAACGAAAACTACGTAGAGGAACGGGGGTCGGCGAAGCCAGTTCATCGTTCGGCGGGCGAAGCCGGACGAATATTACATGAAGGGTGGCCCGCCAAGCCCGCCCATCGTTCGGCGAAGTCGAAGAAATACTACATGAAGGGTAGCAAGCGAGGCCGGCCCATCGTTCTGCGAAGCCAAACAAATACTACGTAGAGGGAGGGGGTCGGTGAAGCCGAACGAATACTATGCGAAGGGCAGCCGGAGAAGCCGGCCCATCGTTCGGCGGAGCCGAACGAATACTACGCGTAAGGTGGACAAATACTACGTAGAGGGAGAGAGATCGGCGAAGCCGAACGAATACTGTGCGAAGGGCAGCCGGCGAAGCCGAACGAAAATTACGTAGAGGAACGGGGGTCGGCGAAGCCAGTTCATCGTTCGGCGGGCAAAGCCGGACGAATATTACATGAAGGGTGGCCCACCAAGCCGCCCATCCCATCGTTCGACGAAGCCGAACGAGTACTACGTAGAGAGAGGGGGGTCGGCGAAGCTGGCCCATCGTTCGGCGAAGCCGAACAAATACTACGTAGAGAGAGGGTAGCAAGCGAGGCTGGCTCCACCGTTTCGGCGAAGCCGAACGAATACTACGTAGAGGGAGGGGGGTCGCGGTGAAGCCGAACGAATACTATGCGAAGGGCAGCCGGAGAAGCCGGCCCATCGTTCGGCGAAGCCGAACGAATACTACGTAGAGAGGAAGGTAGCGAACCTGACGCATCGTTCGGCGAAGCCGAACGAATACTACGTAGAGAGAGGGTCGGTGAAGCCGGCCCATCGTTCGGCGAAGCCGAAACGAATAGTACATAAAGGAAGGGTGGCCGGCCGAAGTTGGCTCATCGTTCGGCGGCGAAGCCGAACGAGTACTATGCGGAGGGTGGACGGCGAAGTTGGCCCATCGTTCGGCGAAGCCGAACGATTACTGCGTAGAATGAGGGGGTCGGCGAAGCCGGCCCATCGTTCGGCGAAGCCGAGCGAGTACTACTTAGAGAGAGGGGGTCGGCGAAGCCGGCCCATCGTACGGCAAAGCCGAACGAATACTACGTAGAGAGAGGGGGGTCGTCGAAGCCGGTTCATCGTTCGTCGAAGCCGACCGAACACTACATAGAGGGAGGGAGGTCTGTAAAACCGGCCCATCTTTCGGCGAAGCCGAACGAATTCTACGTAGAGAGGGGGGTCGGCGAAGCCGAACGAAAATTACGTAGAGGAACGGGGGTCGGCGAAGCCGAACGAAAACTACGTAGAGGAACGGGGGTCGGCGAAGCCAGTTCATCGTTCGGCGGGCGAAGCCGGACGAATACTACATGGAGGGTGGCCCGCCAAGCCCGCCCATCGTTCGGCGAAGTCGAAGAAATACTACATGAAGGGTAGCAAGCGAGGCCGGCCCATCGTTCTGCGAAGCCAAACAAATACTACGTAGAGGGAGGGGGTCGGTGAAGCCGAACGAATACTATGCGAAGGGCAGCCGGAGAAGCCGGCCCATCGTTCGGCGGAGCCGAACGAATACTACGCGTAAGGTGGACAAATACTACGTAGAGGAGAGAGATCGGCGAAGCCGAACGAATACTGTGCGAAGGGCAGCCGGCGAAGCCGAACGAATACTACGTAGAGGAACGGGGTCGGCGAAGCCAGTTCATCGTTCGGCGGGCAAAGCCGGACGAATATTACATGAAGGGTGGCCCACCAAGCCGCCCATCCCATCGTTCGACGAAGCCGAACGAGTACTACGTAGAGAGAGGGGGGTCGGCGAAGCTGGCCCATCGTTCGGCGAAGCCGAACAAATACTACATGAAGCGTAGCAAGCGAGGCCGGCCCACCGTTCGGCGAAGCCAAACAAATACTACGTAGAGAGAGGAAGGTAGCGAACCCGACGCATCGTTCGGCGAAGCCGAACGAATACTACGTAGAGAGACGGGAGTCGGCGAAGCCGGCCCATCGTTCGGCGAAGGCGAACGAATACTACGCAGAGAGAGGAAGGTCGGCGAGCCGGCGCATCGTTCGGCGAAGCCGAACGAATACTATGCGGAGGGTGGACGGCGAAGCCGGCCCATCGTTCGGCGAAGCCGAACGAATACTGCGTAGAGAGAGGGGGTCGGCGAAGCCGGCCCATCGTTCGGCGAAGCCGAGCGAGTACTACTTAGAGAGGGTCGGCGAAGCCGGCCATCGTTCGGCAAAGCCGAACGAATACTACGTAGAGAAAGGGGGGGCGGCGAAGCCGGTTAATCGTTCGTCGAAGCCGAACGAATATTACGTAGAGGGAGGGTGGCCGGCGAATCCGATCCATCGTTCGGCGAAGCCGAACGAATACTGCGCAGGGAAGGTCGGCGAATCTGGCCCATCGTTCGGCGAAGCCGAACGAATACTACGGTGAGAGAGGAGGGTCGGCGAAGCCGAACGCAATACTACGGTGAGAGAGGAAGGGCGGCGAAGCCGAGCAGGTACTACGGTGGGAGAGGAAGGTCGGCGGCTGAACGCAGATACTACGTCGAGGGACGGGGGTCGTCGAAGCCGGCCCATCGATCGGCGGAAGCCGAACGAATACTACGTAGAGGAAGGGGGTCGGCGAAGCCAGTTCATCGTTCGGCGGGCGAAGCCGAACGAATACTACGTAGAGAGACGGGGGGTCGGCGAAGCCGGCCCATCGTTCGGCGAAGCCGAACGAATACTACGTAGAGAGGAAGGTCGGCGAAGCCGAACGAGTACTACGGTGAGAGAGGAAGGGCGGCGAAGCCGAGCAGGTACTACGTAGAGTGCTAAGCGGAGGTGGCCGGCGAAGTTGGCTCATCGTTCGGCGAAGCCGAACGAATACTACGTAGAGAGAGGGGGGTCGGCGAAGCTGGCCCACCGTTCGGCGGAGCCGAACGAACACTACGTAGAGAGAGGGGGTCGGCGAGGCCGGCGCATCGTTCGGCGAAGCCGGATCATCGTTCGGCGAAGCCGAAAGAATACTACGTAAAGAGAGGGGGGTCGGCGGAGCCGGCCCATCGTTCGGCGAAGCCGAACGAATACTACGTAGAGAGTGGGGTCGGCGAAGCCGGCCCTTCGTTCGGCGTAGCCGAACGAATACTACGTAGAGTGCTAAGCGGAGGGGGGTCGGCGAAGCCAAACGAATACTACGTAGAGAGAGGGGGGTCGGCGGAGCCGGCCCATCGTTCGGCGAAGCCGAACGAATACTACGTAGAGAGTGGGGTCGGCGAAGCCGGCCCTTCGTTCGGCGTAGCCGAACGAATACTGCGTATAGGGAGGGTGGTCGGCGAAGCCGGCCCATCGTTCGGCGGGGCCGAATGAATACTACGTCGAGAGAAGGGGGTCGGTGAAGCCGGCCCATCGTTCGGCGAAGCCGAACGAATACTACGTAGAGGGAGGGGGTCGGCGAAGCCGACCCATCGTTTGGCGAAGCCGAACGAATACTTCAGGGAGGGTTGCCGGCGAAGCCGGCCCATTGTTCGGCGGAGCCGAACGAATACTACGTAGAGGGAGGGGGTCGGCGAAGCTGGCCCATCGTTCGGCGGAGCCGAACGAATACTAGGTAGAGAGAGGAAGGTCGGCGAAGTTGGCCCATCGTCCGGCGTAGGCGAACTAATCCTACGTAGAGAGTGCTAAGCGGGGGGTGGCCGGCGAAGCCGGCCCATCGTTCGGCGAAGCCGAACTAATACTACGTAGAGAGAGAGTGGGGTCGGCGAAGCCGGCCCATCGTCCGGCGAAGCCGGATCATCGTTCGGCGAAGCCGACCGAATACTACGTAGAGGGAGTGGGGTCGCCGAAGTAGGCCCATCGTTCTCCGGAGTCTAACGAATACTAGGTAGAGGGAGGAAGGCCGGCGAAGCTGGCCCATCGTTCGGCGAAGCCGAACGAATACTACGTAGAGAGGTCGGGGGGTCGGCGAAGTTCATCGTTCGGCGAAGCCGAACGAATACTCTGCAGAGAGGGGGGTCGGCGAAGCCGGCCCATCGTTCGGCGAAGCCGTACGAATATTACGTAGAAAGAGGGGGGTCAACGAAGCCGGGCCATCGTTTGGCCAAGCCGAACGAATTCTACGTAGAGAGAGGGGGGTCGGCGAAGCCGGCCCATCGTTCGGCAAAGCCGAACGAATATTACGTAGAGAGAAAGTGGCCGGCGAAGCAGGCCCATCGTTCGGCGAAGCCGAACGAATACTACGCAGAGAGAGGGGGGTCGGCGAAGCCGGCAACGTTCGGCGAAGCCGGATCATCGTTCGGCTGCGCCGAACGAATACTACGTAGAGGGAGTGGGGTCCGCGAAGCCGGCCCATCGTTCGGCGAAGCCGAACGAATACTACGTAGAGAGAGGGAGTCGGCGAAGCCGGTCCATCGTTCGGCGGAGCCGAACGAATTCTACGTAGAGAGAGGAAATCGGCGAAGCCGGTCCATCGTTTGGCGAAGCCGAACGAATACTACGTAGAGGGAGGGGGTCGGCGAAGCCGGGCCATCGTTCGGCGAAGCCGAACGAATACTACGTAGAGAGAGGGGGGTCGGCGAAGCCGGCTCATCGTTCGGCGAAGCCGAACGATAACTACGTAGAGAGAGGGGGGTCGGCGAAGCCGGCTCATCGTTCGGCGAAGCTGAACGATTACTACGTAGAGAGAGGGGGTCGGCGAAGCCGGCCCATCGTTCGGCGAAGCCGAACTAATACTACGTAGAGAGAGGGGGGCCGGCGAAGCCGGCCCATCGTTCGGCGGAGCCGAACGAATACTACGTAGAGAGAGGGGGTCAGCGAAGCCGGCCCATCCTTCGGCGAAGCCGAACGAATACTACGCAGAGAGACGGGGTCGGCGAAGGCGGCCCATCGTTCGGCGAAGCCGAACGAATACTACGTATAGGAGGGGTCGGCGAAGCCGGCTCATCTTTCGGCGAAGCCGAACGAATACTACGTAGAAAGGGAGGGGTCGGCGAAGCTGGCTCATCGTTCGGCGAAGCCGAACGAATACTACGTAGAGGGGGGTCGGCGAAGCTGGTCCACCGTTCGGCGAAGCCGAACGAATACTACGTAGAGGGATGGGGTCGGCGAAGCTGGCCCATCGTTCGGCGAAGCCGAAAGAATGCTACGTAGAGACGTGGGTCGGCGAAGCCGGCTCATCGTTCGGCGAAGCCAAACAAATACTACGTAGAGGAGGGGTCGGTGAAGCCGAACGAATACTATGCGAGGGGCAGCCGGAGAAGCCGGCTCATCGTTCGGCGGAGCCGAACGAATACTACGCGTATGATGGACAAATACTACGTAGAAGGAGAGGTCGGCGAAGCCGAACGAAAATTACGTAGAGGAACGGGGGTCGGCGAAGCCAGTTCATCGTTCTGGCTGGGCGAAGCCGGACGAATATTACGTAGAAGGGTGGCCCGCGAAGCCCGGCCCATCGTTCGGCGAAGTCGAAGAAATACTACGTAGAAGGGTAGCAAGCGAGGCCGGCCCATCGTTCGGCGAAGCCAAACAAATACTACGTAGAGGAGGGGGTCGGTGAAGCCGAACGAATACTATGCGAAGGGCAGCCGGAGAAGCCGGCCCATCGTTCGGCGGAGCCGAACGAATACTACGCGTAGGGTGGACAAATACTACGTAGAGGGAGAGATCGGCGAAGCCGAACGAATACTGTGCGAAGGGCAGCCGGCGAAGCCGAACGAAAATTACGTAGAGGAACGGGGGTCGGCGAAGCCAGTTCATCGTTCGGCGGGCGAAGCCGGACGAATATTACATAGAGGGTGGCCCGCCAAGCTGGCCCATCGTTCGGCGAAGTCGAATAAATACTACATGAAGGGTAGCAAGCGAGGCCGGCCCATCATCGTTCTGCGAACCCAAACGAATACTACGTAGAGGGAAGGGGGTCGGTGAAGCCGAACGAATACTATGCGAAGGGCAGCCGGAGAAGCCGGCTCATCGTTCGGCGGAGCCGAACGAATACTACGCGTAGGGTGGACAAATACTACGTAGAGGGAGAGAGATCGGCGAAGCCGAACAGATACTGTGCGAAGGGCAGCCGGCGAAGCCGAACGAAAATTACGTAGAGGAACGGGGTGGCCGGCGAAGCCAGTTCATCGTTCGGCGGGCAAAGCCGAACGAATATTACGTAGAGAAGGGTGGCCCGCAAGCCGCCCATCCCATCGTTCGGCGAAGCCGAACGAATAATACGTAGAGAGAGGGGGGTCGGCGAAGCTGGCCCATCGTTCGGCGAAGCCGAACGAATACTACATGAAGGGGAGCCAGCGAGGGCGGCCCAGCGTCCGGCGAAGCCAAACAAATACTACGTAGAGGGAGGGGTCCGGTGAAGCCGAACGAGATACTATGTAGAGATGGGGGCCGGCGAAGCCGGCTCATCGTTCGGTGAAGTCGAACGAATACCACGTAGAGAGAGGGGGTCGGCGAAGCCGGCCCATCGTTCGGCGAGTCCGAACGAATACTACGTAGAGAGGGGGTCGGCAAAGCCGGCCCATCGTTCAGCGGAGCCGAACGAATACTAGGTAGAGGGAGGGTCGGCGAAGCCGGTCATCGTTCGGCGGAGCCGAACGAATACTACGTAGAGAGAGGGGGTCGGCGAAGCTGGTTCATCGTTCGGCGAAGCCGAACGAATACTACGTAGAGAGGGGGTCGGCGAAGCCGGCCCATCGTTCGGCGAAGCCGAACGAATACTACGTAGAGAGGGGGTCGGCGAAGCTGGCCCATCGTTCGGCGAAGCCGAACGAATACTACGTAGAGAGAGGGGTCGGCGAAGCCGGTTCATCGTTCGGCGAAGCCGAACGAATACTACGTAGAGAGAGGGGTCGGCGAAGCTGGCCCATCATCGTTCGGCGAAGCCGAACGAATACTACGTAGAGGAACGGGGGTCGGCGAAGCTGGTTCATCGTTCGGCGAAGCCGAACGAATACTACGTAGAGAGGGTGGTCGGCGAAGCCGGCCCATCGTTCGGCGAAGCCGATCGAATACTACGTAGAGAGAGGGGGTCGGCGAAGTTGGCCCATCGTTCGGCGAAGCCGAACGAATACTACGCAGAGGGGGGTCGGCGAAATTGGTTCATCGTTCGTCGAAGCCGAACGAATACTACGTATAGGGAGGGAGGTCTGTAAAGCCGGCTCATCTTTCGGCGAAGCCAAACGAATTCTACGTAGAAAGGGGAGGGGGTCGGCGAAGCCGGCTCATCTTTCGGCGAAGCCGAACGAATTCTACGTAGGGAGGGGGGGGGTCGACGAAGCTGGTCCACCGTTCGGCGAAGCCGAACGAAAACTACGTAGAGGGATGGGGGTCGACGAAGCTGGCCCATCGTTCGGCGAAGCCGAAAGAATGCTACGTAGAGACGTGGGTCGGCGAAGCCGGCTCATCGTTCGGCGAAGCCAAACAAATACTGCGTAGAGGGAGGGGGTCGGTGAAGCCGAACGAATACTATGCGAGGGGCAGCCGGAGAAGCCGGCCCATCGTTCGGCGGAGCCGAACGAATACTACGCGTATGATGGACAAATACTACGTAGAGGGAGAGAGGTCGGCGAAGCCGAACGAAAATTACGTAGAGGAACGGGGGTCGGCGAAGCCAGTTCATCGTTCTGCTGGCGAAGCCGGACGAATATTACATGAAGGGTGGCCCGCCAAGCCCGCCCATCGTTCGGCGAAGTCGAAGAAATACTACATGAAGGGTAGCAAGCGAGGCCGGCCCATCGTTCTGCGAAGCCAAACAAATACTACGTAGAGGGAGGGGGTCGGTGAAGCCGAACGAATACTATGCGAAGGGCAGCCGGAGAAGCCGGCCCATCGTTCGGCGGAGCCGAACGAATACTACGCGTAGGGTGGACAAATACTACGTAGAGGGAGAGAGATCGGCGAAGCCGAACGAATACTGTGCGAAGGGCAGCCGGCGAAGCCGAACGAAAATTACGTAGAGGAACGGGGGTCGGCGAAGCCAGTTCATCGTTCGGCGGGCGAAGCCGGACGAATATTACATAAAGGGTGGCCCGCCAAGCCCGCCCATCGTTCGGCGAAGTCGAATAAATACTACATGAAGGGTAGCAAGCGAGGCCGGCCCATCGTTCTGCGAAGCCAAACAAATACTACGTAGAGGGAGGGGGTCGGTGAAGCCGAACGAATACTATGCGAAGGGCAGCCGGAGAAGCCGGCCCATCGTTCGGCGGAGCCGAACGAATACTACGCGTAGGGTGGACAAATACTACGTAGAGGGAGAGAGATCGGCGAAGCCGAACGAATACTGTGCGAAGGGCAGCCGGCGAAGCCGAACGAAAATTACGTAGAGGAACGGGGGTCGGCGAAGCCAGTTCATCGTTCGGCGGGCAAAGCCGGACGAATATTACATGAAGGGTGGCCCACCAAGCCGCCCATCCCATCGTTCGACGAAGCCGAACGAGTACTACGTAGAGAGAGGGGGGTCGGCGAAGCTGGCCCATCGTTCGGCGAAGCCGAACAAATACTACATGAAGGGTAGCAAGCGAGGCCGGCCCACCGTTCGGCGAAGCCAAACAAATACTACGTAGAGGGAGGGGGTCGGTGAAGCCGAACGAATACTATGCGAAGGGCAGCCGGAGAAGCCGGCCCATCGTTCGGCGAAGCCGAACGAATACTACGTAGAGAGAGGAAGGTAGCGAACCCGACGCATCGTTCGGCGAAGCCGAACGAATACTACGTAGAGAGAGGGGGTCGGTGAAGCCGGCCCATCGTTCGGCGAAGCCGAACGAATAGTACATAAAGGAAGGGTGGCCGGCCGAGCCGGCCCATCGTTCGGCGAAGCCGAGCGAGTACTACTTAGAGAGAGGGGGTCGGCGAAGCCGGCCCATCGTTCGGCGAAGCCGAACGAATACTGCGTAGAATGAGGGGGGTCGGCGAAGCCGGCCCATCGTTCGGCGAAGCCGAGCGAGTACTACTTAGAGAGAGGGGGTCGGCGAAGCCGGCCCATCGTACGGCAAAGCCGAACGAATACTACGTAGAGAGAGGGGGGTCGTCGAAGCCGGTTCATCGTTCGTCGAAGCCGACCGAACACTACATAGAGGGAGGGAGGTCTGTAAAGCCGGCCCATCTTTCGGCGAAGCCGAACGAATTCTACGTAGAGAGGGGGGTCGGCGAAGCCGAACGAAAATTACGTAGAGGAACGGGGGTCGGCGAAGCCAGTTCATCGTTCGGCGGGCGAAGCCGGACGAATATTACATGAAGGGTGGCCCGCCAAGCCCGCCCATCGTTCGGCGAAGTCGAAGAAATACTACATGAAGGGTAGCAAGCGAGGCCGGCCCATCGTTCTGCGAAGCCAAACAAATACTACGTAGAGGGAGGTGGTCGGTGAAGCCGAACGAATACTATGCGAGGGGCAGCCGGAGAAGCCGGCCCATCGTTCGGCGGAGCCGAACGAATACTACGCGTAAGGTGGACAAATACTACGTAGAGGGAGAGAGATCGGCGAAGCCGAACGAAAATTACATAGAGGAACGGGTGTCGGCGAAGCCAGTTCATCGTTCTGCTGGCGAAGCCGGACGAATATTACATAAAGGGTGGCCCGCCAAGCCCGCCCATCGTTCGGCGAAGTCGAAGAAATACTACATGAAGGGTAGCAAGCGAGGCCGGCCCATCGTTCTGCGAAGCCAAACAAATACTACGTAGGGGGAGGGGGTCGGTGAAGCCGAACGAATACTATGCGAAGGGCAGCCGGAGAAGCCGGCCCATCGTTCGGCGGAGCCGAACGAATACTACGCGTAGGGTGGACAAATACTACGTAGAGGGAGAGAGATCGGCGAAGCCGAACGAATACTGTGCGAAGGGCAGCCGGCGAAGCCGAACGAAAACTACGTAGAGGAACGGGGGTCGGCGAAGCCAGTTCATCGTTCGGCGGGCGAAGCCGGACGAATATTACATGAAGGGTGGCCCGCCAAGCCCGCCCATCGTTCGGCGAAGTCGAAGAAATACTACATGAAGGGTAGCAAGCGAGGCCGGCCCATCGTTCTGCGAAGCCAAACAAATACTACGTAGAGGGAGGGGGTCGGTGAAGCCGAACGAATACTATGCGAAGGGCAGCCGGAGAAGCCGGCCCATCGTTCGGCGGAGCCGAACGAATACTACGCGTAAGGTGGACAAATACTACGTAGAGGGAGAAAGATCGGCGAAGCCGAACGAATACTGTGCGAAAGGGCAGCCGGCGAAGCCGAACGAAAATTACGTAGAGGAACGGGGGTCGGCGAAGCCAGTTCATCGTTCGGCGGGCAAAGCCGGACGAATATTACATGAAGGGTGGCCCACCAAGCCGCCCATCCCATCGTTCGACGAAGCCGAACGAGTACTACGTAGAGAGAGGGGGGTCGGCGAAGCTGGCCCATCGTTCGGCGAAGCCGAACAAATACTACATGAAGGGTAGCAAGCGAGGCCGGCCCACCGTTCGGCGAAGCCAAACAAATACTACGTAGAGGGAGGGGGTCGGTGAAGCCGAACGAATACTATGCGAAGGGCAGCCGGAGAAGCCGGCCCATCGTTCGGCGAAGCCGAACGAATACTACGTAGAGAGAGGAAGGTAGCGAACCCGACGCATCGTTCGGCGAAGCCGAACGAATACTACGTAGAGAGAGGGGGTCGGTGAAGCCGGCCCATCGTTCGGCGAAGCCGAACGAATAGTACATAAAGGAAGGGTGGCCGGCCGAGCCGGCCCATCGTTCGGCGAAGCCGAACGAGTACTATGCGGAGGGTGGACGGCGAAGCCGGCCCATCGTTCGGCGAAGCCGAACAAATACTGCGTAGAGAGAGGGGGGTCGGCGAAGCCGGCCCATCGTTCGGCGAAGCCGAGCGAGTACTACTTAGAGAGAGGGGGTCGGCGAAGCCCTTGCATCGGCAACAAAGCCGAACGAATACTACGTAGAGAGAGGCGGGTCGGCGATGCCGGTTCTTCGTTCGTCGAGGCCGACCGAACACTACATAGAGGGAGGGAGGTCTGTAAAGCCGGCCCATCTTTCGGCGAAGCCGAACGAATTCTACGTAGAGAGGGGGGTCGGCGAAGCCGAACGAAAATTACGTAGAGGAACGGGGGTCGGCGAAGCCAGTTCATCGTTCGGCGGGCGAAGCCGGACGAATATTACATGAAGGGTGGCCCGCCAAGCCCGCCCATCGTTCGGCGAAGTCGAAGAAATACTACATGAAGGGTAGCAAGCGAGGCCGGCCCATCGTTCTGCGAAGCCAAACAAATACTACGTAGAGGGAGGGGGTCGGTGAAGCCGAACGAATACTATGCGAAGGGCAGCCGGAGAAGCCGGCCCATCGTTCGGCGGAGCCGAACGAATACTACGCGTAAGGTGGACAAATACTACGTAGAGGGAGAGAGATCGGCGAAGCCGAACGAATACTGTGCGAAGGGCAGCCGGCGAAGCCGAACGAAAACTACGTAGAGGAACGGGGGTCGGCGAAGCCAGTTCATCGTTCGGCGGGCAAAGCCGGACGAATATTACATGAAGGGTGGCCCACCAAGCCGCCCATCCCATCGTTCGACGAAGCCGAACGAGTACTACGTAGAGAGAGGGGGGTCGGCGAAGCTGGCCCATCGTTCGGCGAAGCCGAACAAATACTACATGAAGGGTAGCAAGCGAGGCCGGCCCACCGTTCGGCGAAGCCAAACAAATACTACGTAGAGGGAGGGGGTCGGTGAAGCCGAACGAATACTATGCGAAGGGCAGCCGGAGAAGCCGGCCCATCGTTCGGCGAAGCCGAACGAATACTACGTAGAGAGAGGAAGGTAGCGAACCCGACGCATCGTTCGGCGAAGCCGAACGAGTACTATGCGGAGGGTGGACGGCGAAGCCGGCCCATCGTTCGGCGAAGCCGAAGGAATACTGCGTAGAGAGAGGGGGGTCGGCGAAGCCGGCCCATCGTTCGGCGAAGCCGAGCGAGTACTACTTAGAGAGAGGGGGTCGGCGAAGCCGGCCCATCGTACGGCAAAGCCGAGCGAATACTACGTAGAGAGAGGGGGGTCGTCGAAGCCGGTTCATCGTTCGTCGAAGCCGAACGAACACTACATAGAGGGAGGGAGGTCTGTAAAGCCGGCCCATCTTTCGGCGAAGCCGAACGAATTCTACGTAGAGAGGGGGATCGGCGAAGCCGAACGAATACTGTGCGAAGGGCAGCCGGCGAAGCCGAACGAAAACTACGTAGAGGAACGGGGGTCGGCGAAGCCAGTTCATCGTTCGGCGGGCGAAGCCGGACGAATATTACATGAAGGGTGGCCCGCCAAGCCCGCCCATCGTTCGGCGAAGTCGAAGAAATACTACATGAAGGGTAGCAAGCGAGGCCGGCCCATCGTTCTGCGAAGCCAAACAAATACTACGTAGAGGGAGGGGGTCGGTGAAGCCGAACGAATACTATGCGAAGGGCAGCCGGAGAAGCCGGCCCATCGTTCGGCGGAGCCGAACGAATACTACGCGTAAGGTGGACAAATACTACGTAGAGGGAGAGAGATCGGCGAAGCCGAACGAATACTGTGCGAAGGGCAGCCGGCGAAGCCGAACGAAAATTACGTAGAGGAACGGGGGTCGGCGAAGCCAGTTCATCGTTCGGCGGGCAAAGCCGGACGAATATTACATGAAGGGTGGCCCACCAAGCCGCCCATCCCATCGTTCGACGAAGCCGAACGAGTACTACGTAGAAAGAGGGGGGTCGGCGAAGCTGGCCCATCGTTCGGCGAAGCCGAACAAATACTACATGAAGCGTAGCAAGCGAGGCCGGCCCACCGTTCGGCGAAGCCAAACAAATACTACGTAGAGGGAGGGGGTCGGTGAAGCCGAACGAATACTATGCGAAGGGCAGCCGAAGAAGCCGGCCCATCGTTCGGCGAAGCCGAACGAATACTACGTAGAGAGAGGAAGGTAGCGAACCCGACGCATCGTTCGGCGAAGCCGAACGAATACTACGTAGAGAGAGGGGGTCGGTGAAGCCGGCCCATCGTTCGGCGAAGCCGAACGAATAGTACATAAAGGAAGGGTGGCCGGCCGAGCCGGCCCATCGTTCGGCGAAGCCGAACGAGTACTATGCGGAGGGTGGACGGCGAAGCCGGCCCATCGTTCGGCGAAGCCGAACGAATACTGCGTAGATAGAGGGGGGTCGGCGAAGCCGGCCCATCGTTCGGCGAAGCCGAGCGAGTACTACTTAGAGAGAGGGGGTCGGCGAAGCCGGCCCATCGTACGGCAAAGCCGAACGAATACTACGTAGAGAGAGGGGGGTCGTCGAAGCCGGTTCATCGTTCGTCGAAGCCGAACGAACACTACATAGAGGGAGGGAGGTCTGTAAAGCCGGCCCACCTTTCGGCGAAGCCGAACGAATTCTACGTAGAGAGGGGGGTCGGCGAAGCCGAACGAATACTACGTAGAGATACGGGGGTCGGCGAAGCCGGTTCATCGTTCGTCGAAGCCGAACGAATACTACGTAAAAGGAGGGTGGCCGGCGAAGCCGGTTCATCGTTCGTCGAAGCCGAACGAATACTGCGCAGGGGGAAGAAAGTCGGCGAATCCGGCCCGTCGTTCGGCGAAGCCGAACGAGTACTACGGTGAGAGAGGAAGGGCGGCGAAGCCGAACGAGTACTACGGTGAGAGAGGAAGGGCGGCGAAGCCGAACGAGTACTACGGTGGGAGAGGAAGGTCGGCGAAGCCGAACGAATACTACGTCGAGGGACGGGGGTCGTCGAAGCCGGCCCATCGATCGGCGAAGCCGAACGAGTACTACGGTGAGAGAGGAAGGCCGGCGAAGCCGAACGAATACTGCGTAGAGGGACGGGGGTCGGCAAAGCCGGCCCATCGTTCGGCGAAGCCGAACGAGTACTACGGTGAGAGGAAGGGCGGCGAAGCCGAACGAGTACTACGGTGAGAGAGGAAGGGCGGCGAAGCCGAACGAGTACTACGGCGAGAGAGGAAGGTCGGCGAAGCCGAACGAATACTACGTAGAGGGACGGGGGTCGTCGAAGCCAGCCCATCGTTCGGCGAAGCCGAACGAGTACCACGGTGAGAGAGGAAGGCCGTCGAAGCCGAACGAATACAACGTAGAGGGGCGGGGGTCGGCGAAGCCGGTCCATCGTTCTGCGAAGCCGGTCCATCGTTCAGCGAAGCCGAACGAGTACTAAGCGGAGGGTGGCCGGCGAAGTCGGTTCATCGTTCGGCGAAGCCGATCGAATACTAAGCGGAGGGCGGCCGGCGAAGCCGGTTCATCGTTCGGTGAAGCCGATCGAATACTAAGCGGAGGGCGGCCGGCGAAGCCGGCCCATCGTTCGGCGAAGCCGAACGAGTACTACGGTGAGAGGAAGGGCGGCGAAGCCGAACGAGTACTACGGTGAGAGAGGAAGGGCGGCGAAGCCGAACGAGTACTACGGCGAGAGAGGAAGGTTGGCGAAGCCGAACGAATACTATGTAGGGGGACGGGGGTCGTCGAAGCCGGCCCATCGTTCGGCGAAGCCGAACGAGTACCAAGGTGAGAGAGGAAGGCCGGCGAAGTCGAACGAATACAACGTAGAGGGGCGGGGGTCGGCGAAGCCGGTCCATCGTTCTGCGAAGCCGGTCCGTCGTTCAGCGAAGCCGAACGAGTACTAAGCGGAGGGTGGCCGGCGAAGCCGGTTCATCGTTCGGCGAAGCCGATCGAATACTAAGCGGAGGGCGGCCGGCGAAGCCGGTTCATCGTTCGGCGAAGCCGATCGAATACTAAGCGGAGGGCGGCCGGCGAAGCCGGCCCATCGTTCTGCAAAGCCGAACGAGTACTACGGTGAGAGGAAGGGCGGCGAAGCCGAACGAGTACTACGGTGAGAGAGGAAGGGCGGCGAAGCCGAACGAGTACTACGGCGAGAGAGGAAGGTCGGCGAAGCTGAACGAATACTACGTAGAGGGGCGGGGGTCGGCCAAGCCGGTCCATCGTTCTGCGAAGCCGGTCCGTCGTTCAGCGAAGCCGAACGAGTACTAAGCGGAGGGTGGCCGGCGAAGCCGGTTCATCGTTCGGCGAAGCCGATCGAATACTAAGCGGAGGGCGGCCGGCGAAGCCGGTCCATCGTTCGGCGAAGCCGAACGAATACTACGTAGAGGGAGGGGCGGTCACTCGTCAATGCTCATGTCCTACGTCAGCAAGATTGACAGCAGCAAATCTGATGTCTGTCCGGACTGCGGTACTATCGGCCATGATACAGCACATTTATTTCGCTGTCCGGTGAGACCTACCACGCTGACCACAATGGATCTATGGACGAATCCACTACTGGTCGCCCAATTTCTTCACCTATGACAACACCCTCGATGTGGTTGCAAAGAAGAAGAAGAGGGAGGGGGGTCGGCAAAGCCGGGTGACGAAGTTGGATTTTCTTTTCACAAAGCTCGCTCTCTGCTAAGAGTTATGAAATGGTAGCCATTTTGGGTGTAAGCGAGATATCGGCGCCAGAGGGCAGCGGCGGAAAGGTACGGGTGTGCAAAGTATACGTGTCGTCATTCCGTGTCACCGCAGCCTGATTGAAGGATTCGAAGTATTGAAGAGGTCAAATGCTTTCGGCACCATGTTTGTCTGTCTGCTCGTTTTTCGAAATGCGCAACTATACTACTGCCCATTCGAACGACGTTTCAAGCATCGGCACTGGTCTCTATGTTTTCCGCTATGACGAAAACGGTAGGTCACATTGTAGGAAGGCTAATCGTACACTTTTTCCTTTTTTGCATACAGAAATTCATTTTTTAGCCGTCGCATAAGCATACGAACACTTCAGAGAAACGAAATTTTTGTACAAGAGACATACGAAAAAATCCTGTTTCAAGCGGGATAGTAAAGAATGTAGTTGTATGCGTAAATTATCATCATGCCACGCGGTTCACATCTCTGTTCCGAAGAACAGGCCCAGGCCCGGGCTCTCTACGCCGCCGGTCTTGAAGTCCGACAAATCTCTCGGCAAATTGGAAGTTCACCAAGCTGAATCTCTTCGTTTCTACGAAATCCGGGTTCCTACGGAATAGGTGTTCGCTCTGAGAGGCCTCGGAAGCTCACTGGACACGACGTACGACGCATCGTCAGAAGAGTCTCCAACACAATGGTGTCTAGCGCGACCGTCCGCTCCGAACTCTCGCTGAATGTGTCAAAGGATACCATCCTCCGTTCGATCCATCGCAACGAAAACATCGAAAGAGCCGTAATGAAAAAGGCTCCGAGCTTGGAAGAACGCCACAAGTCGGCCAGGGTCCAGTTCGCCCGTTCAAACTTGGGTACAAATTGGAGGAAGGTGAGCTGAATCGCGTGCTATCCAATTTCAAGGAAAATTTTCAAACCCGTTGCTCCAGGTTGCCTTCTCGGACGAGAAAAAGTTTAATTTGGATGGTCCGGATGGTTCGAGGCACTACTGGCGGGATATTCGGAAGGAGCCGGCTTACTTCAGCTGCAGGAACTTTGGCGGAGGAAACGTGATGGTTTGGGCAGCTCTCACAGCAACTGGGAAGGTCGGAATCGCATTCGTATCGAATCGTATGGATTCACCTGAGTACCAGGAAGTGTTGGCTTCGCATCTTCTTCCATATTGTCGTCGTCGGAGACGTCAGGGCTTCCGTTGTGTCCAAGATAATGCCACTATACACGTCAGCCGATCTACTCTGGAGTGGCTCCGGTGCAACAACGTCGATACTCTGCCTTGGCCAGCGATCAGCCCGGATCTGAATCCTATCGAGAACCTTTGGGGAATCATTGTTCGCAAGATCTACAAGGATGGGAGGCAATACGGAACTGTGGAGTCACTCAAGGAGGCCATCGTGGACGCATGGAACGAAATTGACCAAGGGACCCTCCAGAACCTCAGTGATAGCATGACAAATAGACTGTTTGAACTTATTTCGCGTAGCGGCGGTGTAACATCATACTGAAGACTTTCTCCATACGTATTGTTTGAAATTATTCGATAAATTTATGAATTTCCCATGCGACGGCTAAAAACGAATTTCTGTATGTAAAAAAGGAAAAAGTGTACGATTTGCCTTCCTACAATGTGACCTACCGTTTTCGGCATAGCGGAAAACGTAAAAACCGGTGCCGATGCTTGAAACGTCGTTCGAATGGTCCAACCATGAAATTTCAGGGTGTTCGTATAATTCCATTCGTATCAGCATAGCCGAAAACCTTCCTAAATTTTCCTTATGGGAAACACATCTTCATACTTTTCAAGAAATATTCGCCAACATAAGGTCCGACCGTTTCAAAAGTATAAAGGCACCCCTGCGGTGCTTCTTTATCTCGCACAGTTTCAATCCTCCTGCACTCCACTGAAAAGACACCACTTTCGTGTACCTCTCCGACATTATGCCTCGTGGATACAAACTTTCAAGTGAGGAACAAGCCCAAGCGGAAGCGTTGCATCAGGCTGGCCATTCGAATCGCTTCATCGCCGCTCAGCTTGGCCGTTCTCCAAGCTGCATTTATAGCTACGTCAAGAATCCGGATGCCTATGAATGCCGGAAGACCACGACTGCTGTCTGATAAAGATGTCCGTCATATTCGGCGTTCCATGTCCAATTCTACGAAGTCTGTCAACCAGGTCAGGTGCGAGCTGGCACTTCCTGCGTCAGAGACTACGGTATGGAGGGCCGTAAATGACAGTCCTGCCATTGTTCGGCAGTCTATGAACGAGGCTCCAAAGCTGACTGATCTCCACAAATCCGGCCGACTCCAGTTTGCTCGTGAGAATTTGAAAACGGATTGGGAATCGGTAAGTTATGTGGCACCTCAAGGCGATTTTCCATTTTTGGCCAATTTTTATTCAATCTACGTTTTTCAGATCATCTTTTCTGACGAAAAGAAGTTTAACTTAGATGGCCCTGATGGTTTTCATAGTTACTGGAGATATCTCAGAAAGGAGCCGCTTATCTTTAGCAAGCGCTCCTTCGGCGGTGGGTCACTAATGGTTTGGGGGTCATACTGCAGCAGTGGTGTTCTCCAACTAGCTTTTGTTTCATGTCGAATGGATTCCGAGGAATACCCGAAGGTGCTGGCTGACCACCTCCTGCCATTTCTGAGAGGACGTCGCCGTCAGAAATACGTTTTAATGCAGGACAACGCCTCGGTCCACAGCAGCCGGTCAACTGTCAACTGGCTTAACAGCAAGAATATCGCTCTTCTGAAGTGGCCATCTTGTAGTCCTGACCTAAACCCGATTGAGAACATCTGGGGATTATCCAATGGCATGCAGTATGACAACATCGGTGTATATATATATATATATATATATATATATATATATATATATATATATATATATATATATATATATATATATATATATATATATATATATATATATATATATATATATATATATATATATATATATATATATATATATATATATATATATATATATATATATATATATATATATATATATATATATATATATATATATATATATATATATATATATATATATATATATATATATATATATATAGGGTGTGTATACAAGTCTGTTGGTACCTGCTCGTTGGTGCCCCTGCTTCTATTGAACCCAGCAGACGTTTGAGTGTACACAGGGAACGTTCGAGCGATATAACGTGCACAACTATATCGCGAGAGTATCCCGCACATTGCATAAAGGTGTCGCCGTCCGGCACACCAAGGCCTCTGGTCCATAACACCTTAGGATCCGTACCTAGGGAGTCATGGAGTCTTTGGCCACAAGCCACAATTTCGCCACCCTGAACTGTCGATCGCTGTCGAGTGATATCCAAAAAACTGCGCTATCCAGACTTCTAAGCTATTTCCATGCACCGTTTGCTGCTTTGCAGGAAACCCGCCTCAAGGATAGACCCGTCATCAACGTTGGAAATTACTCTATCTACTCCGGTAACGCTGACGATAGGAGGGTGTGAGGCTGTGCAATAGCTGTAAGGAAGGATTTCAATGGTATGGTCAAGGAGTTCGGCTCAACGTCGTGCCGGAATGCATTCGTACGACTGCGGGATCACAGAGGATTCAATCTGTGGATAGTGAGTGCTCATGCGCCCACTGAAACCGCCGAAGACGATTTGAAGGATGCGTTTTATGAGGAACTCAATACGTTGCTGGCCAGGATACCTTGTCAACATGCTGTTGTCGTGGGGATTGACGCAAATGCGAAGATGGGACTTGATCAGGAATCCGAAGTACTCGGTAAATGGTTCTACCCAGTGGAGCAAACATCGGACAATGGCTACCGCCTTGTCGACTTTTGTGAACGCAGTGGTCTGATTATTGCATCGACATTCAAGAGGAGTCATCGCCGCCATCAGCTTACGTGGCAGGGACCAACCCAGCTATCTCCAGAAGAGCAGCGGAAGCGGAAGATGACAACTTTGAAACTACAGCTTGACTATGTCCTGACGAGGAATATTCCAGTATCGGACATTCGAAGATCTAGAGCTGTGTGGGATGTCGCATTCGATTCGGATCACCGTCCTGTTCTGTTGAACTTCACTGCGAGGATTCATAAGAGGAAGCGAGGGGCTCAGCCTCTCCAGAGGATCGACATGACAAGTCTCCGAGATGAAGAGTGCAGAAGGAATTTTCGACAACGCGTTTCTATTCACATCGGAGTACGGACTAAGAAGAAACTTTGCGACGCGGATTCTTTTGTCAAGTGCATCCAGGACGCTTCGAAAGAGGCACTCCCGGTTGTACAGCCTAAGAAGAAGTTCGCCTACGTCTCAGAAGAAACAAAATCTACCTACAACAGAGTATGTGCCCTCCGAACTGCAGGAAACTTCGTGGAGGAGAAGCGTCAGACGAGGAAGTTGCGTCGGCAGCTTCAAAGTGACCGCGAACGAGAGTGGACGTGTAGAGCGAAGGAGTTCGAGAAGGCTTGGGAGGAGAAGAATCCGAGGAAAGCCTACACGTTGCTGCGACAGTATAGCGGGAAGATGAAGAGATGTTCTCCTGTCTTGAACACTACCAATGGAGTTGCAGTTGGTGATGCGACGCTGCCAATATGGAAGGATTACTTCAGTTCACTACTGAATCGTCCAGCGCCATCAGTACCTGAGCTCCCGCATGTTCAGAGAGCACATTACGATGTCAGTGAGGGACCGCCGACTGAGTCTGAAGTTTTGGATTGTGTCCGGAAAATGAAGAATGGAAAGGCAGGTGGAGATGACAACATCACTGCTGAAATGCTGAAAGCTCTTCCTCTGTCTGGGATTCGTGAAATGATTAACACCATTCGTGCTATATGGATGAGCGAAAGGATACCCGATTCCTGGAGACATGCGATCATCGTACCTCTTCACAAGAAGCTATCCGTCACGGATCCTAAGAACTACAGAGGAATCTCTCTACTTCGTGTCATGTACAAGGTTTTAGAACTTATCATTCTCGAGCGACTTATCAAACATCGTGAAAGAACGACCAGAGATGAGCAAGCCGGTTTTCGACCTGGAAGGTCGACCATCGACCAAGTGTTCGTCGTGAGAAGAGTAATTGAATCGTGGCAGCGGTATTCGAAGCCATTACAGCTTGCTTTTTTGGACTTTGAAGCCGCGTTCGACTCTCCTCATCGTGATCGATTGCTCAATGCTCTGCGAGCAGATGGAGTCCCGGAAAAGTATGTTCGGTTAATCGAGGACATGAACAAAGGAACAACAGCAGCAGTTCGTACACCTGTCGGATTTACGTCAGCTTTCGAGGTGAAAACAGGAGTAAGGCAAGGAGCCGTTGCAGGACCTTTTCTTTTCAACTTCGCCGTTGATGACATCATGCGTAGAGTTGCAGAACAGTTTCCTGCGGATGTGATCCTAACACCATCAGGACGCTCCCTTGTCGACCTGGAGTACGCCGACGACATTGTGTTATTCCCTGAAAACAACGCAGAACTGCAAAGGATTGTGAACCTCGTTTCGAAGTATGCCGCAGCCTATGGACTTCGTCTTCGTCCCGACAAATGCAAGCAGATGTGGGTCTCTCAGAGGCCTTCAACGGGAGTTTGTGTGGACGGACAACGTATCGAACTGGTGGACGACTTCTGTTATTTGGGCTGTTTGCTGAAGAACGATGGTAGTTATGCAGCGGATATTCGACAACGATGTGCGAAAGCTACGTCTGCATTTAATTCTCTAACCAAGTGTTTGTGGTCTACCACCATCGCGAAGGAAGTCAAGTTGCGCGTCTACCTATCCGCTATCCGCCCTATCATGATGTACGGATCGGAGACGTGGGCAGCACCGAAGACGCAGATGGAAAGGTTGGATTGCACGGAGAGGAAGCTTTTTAGGCGTTTGCTTGGATATTTCTGACCGCGTGTATGCCATAATGAAGACCTTTACAAGGAAATCGACGCAGTACATCAACGCTTGACACGAGGGAGGTGCCTGCATCTCCTAACGCCATCTCAAGCAGCAATGGAAAGTCGACTTAGACTGCTCGGGCATATACTAAGAAGAACGCCGGATCGTCTCGTACAACACGCTCTAAGAATGCTTCCAAATCCTGTCTGGAAACGGCCACCTGGGCGTAGGCGAAAGTTCTGGACGGATGTGTTTAAACAGGATTTGAAGTCACTCGGCATCGAAAGACAGTTCAGGCGCGATGTTTCGTTTCGCAGGAAATGGAATAGTGACAGCTGGATGGAATGTGTTCAAATTGGGGCTGAAGACCGTGAAAAATGGACACGGCTGACTACTAGGACGGCACACCTCGGTGAAGATGCGGAATGACCGCGTCAGGCGAAAGCCAACCGATTAAGTCAAGTAAGTCATATATATATATATATATATATATATTTTTTTTGCTAGTGAAGTATTGAAGAGGTGAAATGCTTTCGGCGCCATGTTTGTCTGTCTGCTCGTTTTTTGAAATGCTTAACTATACTACTGCCAGGGGGCATGCGCCTTCAAACATGGCGCCGAAAGCATTTCACCTCTTCAATACTTCAAATTCTTTAATCAGGCTGCGGTGGCACGCAATGACGACACGTATACTTTGCACACCCCTACCTTTCCGCCGCTCCCCTCTGGCGCCGATCATATCTCGCTTACACCCAAAATGGCTACCATTTCATAACTCTTAGCAGAGAGCGAGCTTTGTGAAACGAAAATCCAACTTCGTCGCCCGGCTTCGCCGACCCCCCTCTCTCCACGTAGTATTCGTTCGGCTTCGCCGAACGATGGGCCGGCTTCGCCGACCCCCCTCTGCTTATTACTCGTTCGGCTTAGCCGAACGATGGGCCGGCTTCGCCGGCGTTCCTCTCTCTACGTAGAATTTGTTCGGCTTCGCCAAACGATGAGCCGACTTCGCCAAACGATGGGCCGGCTTCGCCGGCCACCCTCCGCTTAGCACTCTCTACGTAGTAATCGTTCGGCTTCGTCGAACGATGGGCCGGCTTCGCTGGCCTTCCTCCCTCTACCTAGTATTCGTTCGCTTCGCCGACCCCCCTCTCTCAACGTAGTATTCGTTCGGCTCCGCCGAACGATGGGCCGGCTTCGCCGGCCACCCTTTGCTTAGTACTCTTTCGACTTCGCCAAACGATGGGCCGGCTTCGCCGGCCTTCCTCCCTCTACCTAGTATTCGTTCGGCTCCGCCGAACGATGGGCCAGCTTCGCCGGCCTTCCTTTCTCTACGTAGTATTTGTTCGGCTTCGTCGAACGATGGGCCGGCTTCGCCGGCCTTCCTTTCTCTACCTAGTAATCGTTCGGCTTCGCCGAACGATGGGCCGGCTTCGCCGACCCCCCTCTCTCTACCTAGTATTCGTTCGGCTTCGCCGAACGTTGAGCCGGCTTCGCCGGCCTTCCTTTCTCTACCTAGTATTCGTTCGGCTTCGCCGAACGAAGGGCCGGCTTCGCCGACCCCCCTCTCTCAACACAGTATTCGTTCGGCTCCGCCGGACGATGGGCCGTCTTCTCCGGCCACCCTCCCGTTAGCACTCTCTACGTAGTATTCGTTCGGCTTCGCCGAACGATGGGCCGGCTTCGCCGGCCACCCTCCGCTTAGCACTCCCTACGTAGTATTCGTTCGGCTTCGTCGAACGATGGGCCGGCTTCGCTGGCCTTCCTCCCTCTACCTAGTATTCGTTCGGCTTCGCCGACCCCCCTCTCTCTACGTAGTATTCGTTCGGCTTGGCCGAACGATGGGCCGGCTTCGTCGGCCGCCCTCCGCGTTCCTAGTGCCATAGAACAGTGCCCCCCACATTCCCACATAGCCGCAAATTTTCCCTTTACATCGAAAAATTTTCAATTTTTTACGACATCTGTTGCGCCTAGTTGCGACTCTGCTCACGCCTGGCTAGCATATTCAAACTGATGTAGAGTCCAACCTTTGTAGACACATTCCAAAACAGATACCTGCTTTGAAATATGTATCAGCGTGTCAAAAGAGCTAATCTGGTGCATTTAACCCATTCACGACCATTTTGGGTGACTGCACGTTCGAGCCGCGTGCAATATTGCGTTACCACATACCATGTCCCACCGGTCGGTGAGTCACGTGGTCCAAAGTGGTAGTCAAAACGCGTACCACCGCTGGGACACGCGGTCGTGAATGGGTTGACGGGGTAGCAATTCGATTACTTTCTAATTAGATAGACGACCCACGCTGGAACGCCACGTGAAACTTCACCAACAACCGAGCAGGGGTCGTATTCGCCAACAACCCGCCGGGGAAGTCGAAGGGAAGCGGAAGGGATGATACCGCGCGCGGCAGAATAACAGATCAACCTATCGTACACTGTGAAAGATGGACATTGTGGTGCGCACCAGATTTGGTTTTGAACTGGCCACGCGCGCAACCTGTTTTTCTATGTTCAGTTTGAGGGTAGAAATGAGTTCTAAATTGCATTGAAAAGAGCGCAAAAACTTGGACACAATGCCCAAAAATGGTTTCCTAGGATTTGATAAAAAAATTCGAAGAACCGCAAGTTTTCTCTGTTAATCTCCTTTTTTTCAGACGGCGTTCACAATCTTGTTGGTAATTGTTGGCACACTTAAAATTGAGCTAGAAAGCTCATTTTTGGATAGGAGGCTGGAAACGGATGCACGTCGATCCTATTCCAATTTGAACTTGATAACTTAACTTTGAAGGGTACCTCAAAATCGTGGGTTTACATACTAAATCAGCCATGGAGCACGGAAACTCCTCGGGCATGCTACGGCTGTGGAGACCGGGGTTAGTGGGTGGATCTGCAGCCAATGAACACAGGTCGTCGGAGGTAAGTTCTGAACTTGTCAGAATTCTTACTCATGACACGTCATCGATCGGTTATCAACATTATGGATTTTCACGCTTTTTGCACAAATTGCGGCGAGGAGTGGTGATTGTTGATGGGGTTAGTTTTCCTGGTTGAGAAATTTCAGAATTCTTACTTGTTACACGTCATCGATCGATAATCAACATGATCGATTTTCGCGCTTTTTGCACAAATTGCGGCGAGGAGTGGTGATTGTTGATGGGGTTAGTTTTCCTGGTTGAGAAATTTCAGAATTCTTACTCGTGACACGTCATCGATCGATAATCAACATTATCGATTTTCGCGCTTTTTGCACAAATTGCGGCGAGGAGTGGTGATTGTTGATGGGGCTGATTTTGCTGGCTGAGAAATTTTGCTCATCAGTCATCGATAAATACCAATCAATAATATCGATTTTTAGCCTGTTGCACAAAAGCCCGCAGTGATTTTTTGATGATATATTTTCAGGTGCATCTGCTGCAACTGACGCCACCGAAGGAGCTTTTCGAGGTGTGTACAATTTTTGAAACTTGTTGCCTACAAGCGCAGAAATGCCGCTCATTGCCGCATTTTGTGCAACAAGTGAAAATTCGAAAAGAATTTCCCAAACAAGTAACTAAGTTCACTAAATTACTTGTTTGGGAAATTCTTTCCGAATTTTCACATGTTGCACAAAATGCGGTATTTTGTGCGAGGCAACAAGTTTCAGAAATTGTACTCACCTTGAAAAGCTCCTTCGGTGGCGTCAGTTGCAGCACATGCACCTGAAAATACAACAATTGAACAAATAACAAAAAAAAACAAAAAAATTAAACGAAAAACCTAAAATCCTAAAATTTCAAAAAAAAGGAAAAATTTAAAGGACGCGCGCGAAAATTGGCTGCGGGCCACGCGTGGGCTTAGCAGATACTCAGCTAAGCATTCCACGCGGGACCCGCTTTCATTTTCGGGAACCACGAAAAAATTTGTATGTTATGTGTATAGGATATATATATAAGCTCAAGACGGTCGTTTTCTCTACATATCTTCCGAAACGAGCAGCAATCTTTCGAAAAACCGGAAACGAACTTCATTATCTAATAGAAGGAGTACGGTATCTGATGTGCAGAAATCCCACGTAGCAAGTAAAATTTCATTCAATAAACTGTAATGTTTACAAAACAACAACAAATCACTCTGGTCAATAAGCGGTTGGGTCAAACAACGTACCTAAATGTCTGGAATATGCAACTTCGCTGAGATGATAATTATGGCTGGCTTAGATCAATGCACATATTATTATGAATATAATCAAATGACAGTATGAGGAGCAACAGACTTTGTGCAATTAAACTGCATATGCTTTGAAGAGAAAGAAAAGAGTAGGGTTTCAATCAAGGAACTGGGCACCACATTTAGGAAAACACCTGTAAGAATAACTAAATACGATACAACGCTGTCAAGGAGCAACTAGTCTGTACAAATATGTATATCTCAAATAAATAGTAAAAAGCTATACTGGTAAGCTGTAGCATATGTATGTACTTGAGCAACAGCACCTTCACACCGATCCATTGCTGTCATCGTCGGCCAGCCTCCACCATGCTGTGTACATCTGCGATAATTGTTCTGGCGACTTCAATGGCAACCTCTTCTTCCTTCAACGTGGTTTTGTCCAAGTACTTACGCAACTTCTGACGAATTCTGAACAACTGAAGATCTTTGAGTTTAACAGGAAACCACGGCGGACCAACAAACCTAGACGGTGTTGTCATGTCCTGAGCCAACGAGTCATCGTAAAGGACATGATATCGACCCATACAATCAACTTCTGCCAGGTTTCTGCAATATAGAACTTCACCCTAGGTACGCCCAGTGTTAATCTTCCATTATCTCGCGAGATGAGTGGTCTGCGAAAAAACTGAGAGCGACAAATCATTAACGCATGATCTCTAAAGCGGTTAGAAAACTTTTGTGTGACAGAAAAACTCACAGGCTCCTGTAAGATCGAGCGAGAAGAGGTGAAAGTTGGGAAGTTTTAGACGGTGTTCTCTTGAATTCGAGCACATCAAAAGGTTTATCGGACAGTAGTAGTTGCGAGTCTGAAGACGAAGATCCCGCACGTGTGCCCTCCCTGTGTGGACGAGGTAGTTCTATCTGGAAAGCATTACTATCATAGCTTCGCTGAGTGGAGTGAAGTACTCCACCAACCTTCACCTCCGGGCGGGTGATGGGGTACCTTCATTAATAGGAAAATCAGTTAAAGTCAGAAAAAAATCTAAGTGGCCTGCCAGCTGTGCAGATCATTTTCAAAATGAGATGGGTGTCATTCCCAGTTTTTCGTTGATAACTTTTTCATACTCGAAGATGGACCTTTTGTGATGGCTGTTTTCGGAATCCACATAAATTTCTGCATCTAACAGCGTTTTCAGATTGTGAAAATATTCCCAAGCCCGACAGTAAATTTCATTGAGTCCTCTCGCCTCTATGATTATATTGACAGATGGAGAGAATTGATGGACTCTACTGGCAAAGTGATTTCCTCCAACACAGACAAGCACGTTCATACCAATCACTGCAACGAAGGAATACAAAAACCCTCCTAAAAATTTCCAAGGGTCCGCTTGGATATGAGTACACAAGATGCGCAATCACGCCGCTTCGCGGCGTACTTGTGGGGGGGTGCTTCAAGAACTATGGGTTATTTGAATGGCAGAGCAGTGCTTCGCTGTGCTCAACAAACACACACACACACACACACACACCACACACACACACACACACACACACACACACACACACACCACACACACACACACCACACACACACACACACCACACACACACGCCACACACACACCACACACACACACCACACACACACACACCACACACACACACCACACACACACCACACACACACACACACACACACACACACACACACCACACACACACACACCACACACACACACACACACACACACACACACCACACACACACACCACACACACACACCACACACACACACACCACACACACACACCACACACACACACACACACACACCACACACACACACACCACACACACACCACACACACACACACCACACACACACACCACACACACACACACACCACACACACACACCACACACACACACCACACACACACACCACACACACACACACCACACACACACACACCACACACACACCACACACACACACCACACACACCACACACACACACACACACACACACCACACACACACACACACACACACACACACCACACACACACACCACACACACACACACCACACACACACACACACACACACACACACACACACCACACACACACACACACACACACCACACACACACCACACACACACACACACACACCACACACACACACACACACACACACACACACACACACACACACACACACCACACACACACACACACACACCACACACACACACACACACACACACCACACACACACCACACACACACACCACACACACACACACACACACACACACACCACACACACACACACCTCACACACACACACACACACACACACACACCACACACACACACCACACACACACACCACACACACACACACACACACACACACCACACACACACACACACACACACCACACACACACACACACACCACACACACACACACACACACACACCACACACACACACACCCACACACACACACACACACACCACACACACACACCACACACACACCCACACACACACACACCACACACACCACACACACACACACACACACACACACACACACACACACACACACACACACCACACACACACACACACACACACACACCACACACACACCACACACACACACACACACACACCACACACACACACACACACACCACACACACACACCACACACACCACACACACACACACACACACACCACACACACACACACCACACACACACACACACACACACACCACACACACACACACACACACACCACACACACACACACACACACACACACACACACACACACACACACACACACCACACACACACACCACACACACACACACACACACACACACACACACCACACACACACCACACACACACACACACACACACACACACACACACACACACACACCACACACACACACCACACACACACACCACACACACACACCACACACACACACCACACACACACGCCACACACACACCACACACACACACCACACACACACACACCACACACACACACACCACACACACACCACACACACACACCACACACACACACACACACACACACACACACACACACACACACACCACACACACACACACACACACACACACACACACACCACACACACACACCACACACACGCACACACACGCACACACGCACACACACACACGCACACACACACACGCACACACAAACACACACACACACACAGACGGTCACACAAAGTAAGGCAAATATAGATATGAGCGCATTGTTCTAGCCAACAAAGATTTTTGCTCATTTTCAAGCTTCTTAGTAACTCCAAATGGCTTCTCGAATAGAGCGGAGTGGGAGTGAGTGCATACCGCACCTCATCGCTTTTATACCCTGCATATTATGTGCGTGCGTAATGGTTCGTATCGTGTTTTGTTCAAGAATGGTTACGGTAGCCCGACGCTCCAAATGATCGGTATACGCATTATGATTCAACTCAGGGCATCTATCTCAAGAGGCAGCTATTCTAAGCTAGCTTGCAACAGATCTAAGAAGAGTTTGAGACTTCACTTCTTTGATAATAGAGCCGGCAATTAGTTTGAAAGGCTATTGAAAAGGGACAACTCCCTACAAGTCTTTGCGCCCTTAAACGTATATTACAGGGAATGAATGACCAGACCGAGTTGCCAGAACTGCCCGTACACCCATGTTTTCCTGGTAGACTGCCTTCCGTTTTTCGCATGCGTCTGAGCGCGTATGCTGCGTCTCCTTCTCCACACACTTTCCTGCTGTGTCTCCCCTCGCTATGCACAAGCGCGAGAAGGAACAAAGTGAATTTGGATCTGGTACAGAGGATAACCATATTTGTTTTAGACACAACGTTAACACAGTGAGCATCAAAGGTGAGATCACTAGATACCAGGAAACCCAAATCCATTATCTCTCCGACAACCTGACGCTCTTGATCGTCGATGCTATAAATATCGCCTGCACTGCCACTTCCGATGTGCACAACTTCCGTTTTTTCCCTTGCAACCCCCTCTACTCTTAAGAACAATTGAAAACCTCAATCAACGCCCTTTGTAAGTAGCTTGCCATCTGGGTTGGAGAGCAAATTTTAAAATCACATCACGCATCCTGCCCTCTCGCGCCCTGCAAGTTGAGAAACACTGCCAGCATCAAACTCAGCAGCTGGATATCCACATCATGAGACAGTCCAAACAAACCCCGTAAGGTAAAAAAGTAGCAGATCCCTCCCTGATCTAACAATAACAATCGTACAAAATAACCTTAGTTCGCAATTCATACCGTATTTCGAACATCAGCCTCTAGTTCAAGAAGAAAGTTGAAGTAACCAGGGGATTGGACGAATCTTTCTACATACCTCTGAAATGAAGTTACCATGGAAAAAAGATTCCAAGTATAATGTGGGAGACCATATCATAAACTTTGACGTGTGGGAGAGGGGCTGTCTACACACCGATGGAGGAGTTGTGGATGGCGGTCGAATGGCGCGACCCTTCGTGTGACAGCCGGAGAGCGCAGCGCTATAGCCACCCGATGGCTACAGTAACACGCCGCGCCGCCGCAGCGCGGTACTCAGGTGGAGTTGTCCGTGGCTTAATCCTCACAGACGCCTCGGTCATCGGGACTCACGCGTAAAATAAAATGCGTGTGGTGTAGGCGCCCACAACACTCGCGCCTTTATGCGCAATTCGCTAAAATGTCACCGACTCACCGTTCCTCGGATTTACGTTAGTTTAAGTTCGAATTCAGTTAAGAAAGTGCTTTGCGGCCAGTTTTTCTTACAGAAGATCGTTTTAAATACCAAAACCAGTTGTCTTGTAAATACACTCATGTAATACAACTGGAATAGTTTATTTTTTCATGTGGTACGGAATCCACTTAGCATATATTCACTTGTGATATATTCTTTATACTTTATAAAGTCATTTTTCAATATTGATGATGACCCACGTGGGATATATAGCCTTTAGAGGCACAAAGCTGAGAAACTCATGTGATCTGGTGGACAATAACGCTGTGATAAGGAATTTGTGATACGAAACCGATGTACTGTCATTGCGTTAGAGGGTTAAGAACATATGCTAAATCATTTACTGTGCTTATCTGGGCTTAATTCCGGTCCGCAATTGCGTCTCGACACGCTTTGCGGCCGCACGCTCCCGAATCAAAAGAGCTTCCAGCGCCGTAGTCACCGATCTGCTGACTCTAGGTGGGTTTCTCTACGCCGTGGCTTTGTCTACGCCTGAAAAAGTCCTAGCTTCAACGTCTTGTGATAAGCACAGTAGAACACTATATAGAAATTATTTTTTAAAGTATTCCTGCACTTCATAACAATAATGTAATGCAGTGCTCACATAATAACACTAATTGACTATAATAATTGTACTAATACTAATAACTAATAAGTCAACAATGATAATAAAGATAATGAAGATTTGAACTTTCCCTCTATTCGAATAACAGAGAATTAAAAACGAAATTATTACAGTACCACATGAAAAACTAACACAAACTTTCTCAATTCAATTTACTGTATATAGAGAAGTTTTGGGTGCAATCCGACGATGCCCATTATTCGTCCCAGCCTACTGCGCTGCGCCTGCGTCGCGTGTCGACACATCTCACTGGGGCGCGACAGCAGCTCCCCACATCTGACTCGAGGAGCCTTGAATTATGGTTAGAATGTGAAGGCTTTCAACCCAAGCATTTCCAGCAATCGATTTGGGGTCAAAGAGGAACTAGACAACTTTGTTATGCCGGTTTGGATTTGTTTCATTTTACTTAGCGCCGACGATGGTTTTAGAAATACATCCTTATCTTAAAAACACATTTCAATTACCAGGACTCTGGAGCCATGTCTCAATTGGGGGAAATCTCGATTAGCTGTGCACTTCTGCACAGTGCTATATGAGACTCTTATGATTCTTCTCAAGTTGATGTTTGCCATGTATAAATTAGCGTATTCGATCCAAAAAACCTTAATAATGGCTCGAATCTTTGTGGAGGCTTACATCATGCAGAACCTTTTGAAGGAACTCACTAGGAAATGACAACGTTGTACTGGTCGGCAACCCCGTTTCCTAATAAAAGTATTGTTCTTCCGATGACATTTTCAAATCCATCTTCGAAGCTGCTGAAGGCTCCTCTGAACCAGTTCATAGGGGTTCTCTCATTTGAGCGCTAAAGTAAGGGTTCATCAACCAAAACAGTTTTTCTGAACACCCTAAAGATAGCATGATGCCCCCCTTAACTACCTTGTTGCCCAATTGAGAAAACCAGCCACGCCTCATTTTATTGGAAGTTTAGTAACGGGTATGATTTTCGTTGGAAACGGCGTTTTGACCAAATGTGCTTACTTAGTCAGATGAGCTCCTAGTTTAGCTTCCCTTTTTCTTTCGCGTTTCGGTCCTAAAACTCAAAAAAAAGTTCATTTCTTTTCTGACAATTCGAACCGATGTTAACTTGCTGCTTTTTAAAGAATTATAGTATATTTTGGTGGTTGAATACGACACATAACGCGGTCCTTTCCAGCAAACAAAAGCTAAGAATTTGTCATCAGCTCCTCGATGAACCATATCGGGCAGGGTCGGCCAAATCTTAATCATCGACTACGATGGACGTATCGAAGCCCACTAATCTTTTTTTGAAAATCAAGAACGGAATTGTTGCATACCAAATAACCCATTACATTTTCGGTCGAAAACTCTACTTTTTTTCAACATTTTGGCTTACTTTTTGAATGTTCAAACGATCTCTTCATCTTTTGTATCACGTTGAGTTCCGAATACAACACTGAATCCACTGCAGTTCTGGAACGACTCCATTGAGAAATATCGCTCCCGCACCTTTCCTCACTGACCAATAAGTACTTTGCGAGCCTCCTGGCACAGCTGAGGCGGAAAAGATGTTTTCCTCATTTAGTCTGATTTTTAGTCACGACAGAAAGTCCTTGAATGCAGAAAATTTTGAAATGTTATTTTTTCTCAAAATCAACGTCCTGCTGATCGGGTTCAGCCGTTGAGCTCAGTTTAATATGAAAAACTCACCCATTATTTGCTTTATCCTCGTGCACTATAGAAAATGATACATAAATAATATTGGTCATTTGTGTTGTCGTATGGTGTACGTACCAAAATCGAAATCAGAATTTTTACCGAATTTTCCGTTTTTACCGTATTTACCGAGAAAAAATTTCGGTAAAAATTTACCGAAAATAATTTCCCGCACACCCCTGATTGCGACCACTAGAATTCGAAGTGTGAAATATTCTGAATTCCTCTAAAGCATAAAGGAGCAGAACATTCCGAATGTTACCTATAGGAAGTATTGTTTCGAAATTCTGGACATCATCTCCTGATAATCGGTTATATAGTAATTGCTCCAATTTGGAATTTCCTCACTTTCGTCTTTTCAAGTGGTAATTGTGTGTATTGTGCCATCTATTTGTTAATTACATACTGCGGATTGTACTCCATGGCAGTATTTCTTCGCTATTCGTTACCTCGTAAACGAAGAAACCGGCTCAGTTGAATACTTAGTTGTTCGTGGGCGCGACCCAATGAGAAATGGCGCGCGCGATGAGTTAACCGCCGCGTTCGGCACGTCTTGCCGTGCGCGCGGCAGCTTTCGCCGCGCAGTAGGCTGGGACGGATAATCAGGATCCAATCCGACTCAGTTAAATCAACTCTAAACCAAAAAATATCCCAGAAACACGTTTCGCGTTCTTTTCTGACGCGAAGCTCAAGAGATGGCACCTTGCCAACTAGAGTGTCCGTACTGGAAGATGATTAGAGATCGATTATCGTGCATCCTTCATTATTGATGGGTCAGCCTTTCCACCACAGAACTCGCTCCAATGTCACTTGATGGACCACTCCGCACGGTTTCGCGTGACCGGTCGCAGTGCGATGGCGCGGCGAGCATACGGTAGCGTCCGGGTGGCAATAGCGCGCCGCGTTCGGCTGCCACACGAAGAGCCGCGCCATATGTCCTACACCCAGGAGTTGTCCCGTGTTTGCAGTGTGAAACGCCACGCCACTCAACGCGAGCGAAGTGGTCCCGAATTAGATCCGCAAAAGGCGGGACAGCTCCTCCCTCGGTGTGTAGAGAGCCCCTGTCCCTTGAAGATTTGGCAGGCAGGGGAGCGATCCATGAACAGCAAACCATGGAATGCGATACGGTTTGTTCTGATATTCGCAAAACGTTAGCGTTATAACGAATATTAGTGGTATCCACTACTATTTTTATCACTGTTTTTTCTCGATAGTACTTCCTCAAGATCACACAGCCCTAAGCTTACCACTAACCAATAAACCGCTAACGCAATTGACTCTTGTCGAATTGCCTGTCAAGAAAAAAAACTAGAACTTATAGAAGCAAACCAGTAACCCACCTCGTGGATACGAAGTGAACAAATCTGTTTCGCTGTGGAAAACGACGTATTCGAAGGACGACCTTCATCGGAACAGATCGCAGATTCCATGGATCTACGAGCCGTATCTCCGATTTCAATCGGACTCAGTGCTTGCATGGAGAAGTATCTGTAATAGTTGAATACAGAAAATGAAGTTTATGTATAGGACGGACACGGTGAGCCGTACTTTTCATAGAGGGACATGGCATCTTGGACAGCCTCGTCATCCGGAAGTGCATCGTAGCTTGCTTCGAATGTGTTACATGCAATGAGGAATTGAAGACAGTCATGGTCATGGCGATCGTCAACAAACTGGAGCGAACGAGATGGGAATGGAGATGGGTTCGAAGAATAATCGAATGAATTACCTCCAAGAAGGCGTTCAAAAGAGCCGGTACATAAAGAATGTCGTCCAAGCCACACCAACGGGAGAATACTTGCAGTTGATATTTTTTGTAAAACACACTATTCTCAAAATCATTAAAATACCTGTAAATGGAGTATTTTCAAGAGAAGACCTTTGCCACAAACCATTGACGAAATTTGTCAGAAGTTGAGGCAAAACTTAGCACGTTCCCCATGAGAACTGTGTGAGGGGCATTCGAAACGGGTTCTTCCTAATTATATCGCGCCAAATGTCCGAATCAGGGGTGTGCGGAAAATTCTTTTCGGTAAATTTTTTAACGAAACTTTTTGATGCCTTTGTTTTTTGGGTAAATACGGTAAAAACGGAAAATTCGGTAAAAATTCTGACTTCGACTTTTTGGTGCCTATCCCATACGATAGCACAAATTACCGATATTTATGTATCATTTTCAATAGTGCATTAGGATAATGCAAATAATGAGCGAGTTTTACATATTGACCTGAGCTCAACGGCTGAACCCAGGGTTGAGCAGGCCGTTGCGACCGGTTACCAAAATTTTACTACCCCCATGGTGACCAAAATTTTTACGACCCCCCGGGATGAAAAAATTTTCGTGACCAAGGTCTTTTCGAGCCCCCCCCCCGGGAAAGATCAATGGCTGCGATGCAATACACGGCGCTATACATCAAACGTTGGTCTAAGAATGTTATATTTCGAGACCTTACCGAGTGGCTTGGAGATATACCCCAACTTTTCCGAAAATTTTACAACCCCCCAAAAATTTTTCCATTTTTTCGAAAAAATTTCCAAATTTTCACGACCCCCCGTTGCGACCGGTCGCAAGCCTGCCCAACCCTGGCTGAACCTGATCAGCGGGACTTTGATTTTGAGAAAAAGTAACATTTCAAAATTTTCTGTCGTCAAGGCCTTTCTGTAGTCACTCAGAATCAGGCCAGCTGATGAAAACATCCTTTCTGCCTCAACTGTGCCAGGAGGCGCGTAAGGCCGTCGTAGCACACCGGCGGGACGCTGCGGAATCAGCAAAGGCAACTACCACGTATGTGCGTCCTAACTGCTGATGCATGCCAAAAGGGAGTTTTGTCCCAGAAAAACGCGCCGAAAGGCTGTACGGAGCAGTTATACACGTTGCGACACTGTATACTGTATCCTTGCGGGACCTACCCTGTTGGAGATTTGCCAATTTCCATCAGCTGATTATTTTTCTGATCTAAATTTGTTAAAATATCACGACATAATGAGCACTGCCATGACAGGAGCAGTAGATTTCTAGTAACTTTCTGCAAATAACAAGTGATAGAGACGTGAAATATCGATAAAATACAATTGAAACGCCCGAGAAATTTTAGGACGAGTCCCTGATACACGCAGAAAGCGGCGGCAATGTCATCGCGAGACGTTTTTATTCCGCTGGCGTATAACTAGGGCCTAAAAGTACTTACTGGTTAAAGAGGAAAGGTGCGGGTACGATTATTTCACAGCTCAGGCAAACTGATATTAGCAAGGGACTAGCAGAAGTCCAGTCTCCGCCCCACTTTCTACGATGCAGGCTCAAGGCCGATCAAGGGAGCACTGCTGCTAGGTGTGTGGTCGCACGTGATTGGTCGGGGGGCGTGTCTGTCCATTAGAGATTTAGACTTCCTTGCTGATTCGGAATGACCACCGCTCGACATCTACAGTTGACCGCAATGTTAAAAGGACATGGTGCGGTTGCGGTCACACACTGAAACTACGGTGGAAGACGCCTAATTTCATTGTCGATCGACAGCACAGCTGATTTTCTCTGTAATTTACAGTTTTTCTTGTGAGTTCCGGCATTCATTTTGTTTCTAACTGTTTAAATATTGCGAATAGAGGCTATTCTTAGTGCGTGAAAGAATTTAGCCGTTTGTTCGGGCTTCGGAGTGTTTTTTTTTCAAAATTCTGTTCTGAAATCGAAAAAAACGGTAAGTTCCTCTCGCACACCAAGAAAAGCCCTTACTCGTAATATTATAAGAGTCAGATACAAAAGCAATGCCGAAGTAAACAAGAAAAAAAAAGAAAAACAGCAACTCACCCCAAAAATCAACCTTGCTGTCGATCGATAATGAAATTAGGCGTCTTCTACCGTAGTTGTAGTGTGTGACCGTAACAACACCATGTCCTTTTAACATTGCGGTAAACTGTACTCCCTTGCTCTTGCAGCGCTAGACGAGGCATCGCGATGATGTCATAACCCCACGCACTCTGCGCTGTGATTGGTTCGATGAACACACTTCCCTTGCTGCTGTCACAGTTCAGCCCCCTTGCTGATTCCGGATTTGGAGAGGTATCCCCCTTGCTAATATTGTTTTCGAAAGAGCCAATAGGAAGAGTTCACTTCCCTAGGTGCTCTTGTTTCTCCTATTCTCTTGATATTCCCTTGAACTTGCAACGCTCTCCTTCCTATGACCTCTGGCCCCTTGATGTTGGTAGAGGGGTCCCGCAACGAACTTGGCTTTGCGATCCCCTTGCTGCTGGTGTAAACCAAAAAAAATCGATGATATGCACCATTGATTAGCGTCGTGTGATGTCATCCTGTTGTAATCAACCTTCTTCTGTTCTAATGTTTGATCTTCTTTATTATTTCTGGGCAAATCCGGTTTCTGTAGGTAGGCTTGTGAAATATTCATGTTTTGTGGAAATCCGTATCGTTCCCATCTCCCATTTGACCAGAGCAAAGTGGTTAGATTTTAATGATAAGTGATTTAAATGGCTTGAATTTGCTGAACTGAGCAAGAATTTGGGTGCTATCGCGGGGGGGACTGTAGTATCGTACGTGGCCACGCCCATTTTCCCGCGCGGCAACGACTTTCCTGTTTCTGGAGGGCGGTAGAGGTTAGGAGCTTGAATTGCGCGGCGGCACGGTTAAATGGGCGTGGCCGAATACGATACCAGAGTACCCCCCCCGTCCAAATAGCGGTATAGAGCTTCGGGAGCTCGATCGGCTCCTAACTCTGAAACATGACTGTCGAAGTTATAAAACATGTATACCTGCAATTACCTGTCTGATCATGCTTGATCGATACGTATGATTTGTTTAGGAGCAGAACGCACCCCCCAAAGCTCCATACTCGCACTCCCTCCCTCGCTGCGATGGCTTTAGAATCGTGTCAATGTCTTGTCTTGACTTGTCTTTGCCTTGACACGTCTCGACCTGTTTACAACTGACGCTTCTCGAAAACTCGAAATGCACTCGGTTCCATCCGCGTACTCGACTTCTTGATCAACCACTCCTTGAGTCTTTTTCTCTTCTCTTGTCTTGTGTGTCTTTTTGAGACTTTTTTGGGAGTCCGAAGAAGTTAAATATAATCAGAAGTCGCACTCAAGTCGCCACCAATATCACACAGACCATCGAAGAAGCTTGGTCTCCGTCAGATAGCTCTAGTGGCTGGTTTCAAGAAATAAACTTGAATCAAATTCAAATTTTTCAGGATTTGAAATGATTTTAGATTTTCTAAAAAATTAAATAAATTAGAATTTTTTCTAATTCAAAAAATTGAAAGTTTCATAATGAATTAGTTGTTTTTTCCAAACCAAAAATTTAAACAATTTAGAAATGTCCTAAATTCGAACAAAAAACTAATTTCAATGTTAGAGATAAACTTGAAATGGATTCATATTTTTCAAAAAAAGTCGCAAAAAGCGATTTCGCGACTTTCACAATTTGTCTAATAAGTTTCTAAAAAAATAAGTTGTGTTGTGTACACTCGAGAGCGCATTATTTTTTCCCAGTTAGCTTTCATAGGAAGACCACATGGAGAAGAGTGAACTTTGCGGGTGGTCTTTGTGATAGTCCTATGAAGACTAATTTGTGAAGACGTTATGTGAGGCTCACATACATAGAGTATGATAATTGAGATAGAACTAGACAAACGGCACGGCTAACTTCACGCGCATTTATATTTGAATTTCCTTGCATCTATTCCTATATTCCTTAGTTTCTGTTCTGAAATTTTCAATTGTTTTTTTAGGTCAAAACTAGAAAAAAGAATACTTTACACTCTCAATGCTACATGTGAACTGATTACTTTTTAATAGTTTTTTCGAAGTTTTTCAAAAAGTTGGGACTCATGTCCAAGAACTCTTTCGTTCCTTTCATATCTGATGACTTCAATTAGGCTAATTATTTAAAAGTCATTGAATGTCTAGGCGGAACGTTTTCTGTTTTTGATTTGGGGTTAACACTTCAATGATTTCTTTTTTATAGAATATGGTGCAGCCGAGCAACACGGACGACTTGGACTTTGTTCTAGACCGCATGCCAAATCAGTATCCTGCACTCGTTATGGAGACGTTTTCAAGTAAGTGAATTATCGGCCGATGAATTTTATATATTTTTACGATGTTTGACGGCATATTACCCACCAAGAGTTGTTTCCTTTTTGCAGATTTCCCGCTAGGGGGAGGGAAATCTCGCTACGGTAATATGTAGTATCTCTAAAATCCTTGGATACCTTCTGCAACTTCTAAGAAATCGCCTAAATTTCTAATTGTCAGTCAGTTTTGCGGAGAAGCTGTCTTAAGCCTGTAGTTTACGTCATGTGCAATCTTCCCTTGGGGCTTACCACAGAAGTACAGGCCATAAAATGGCCAATGTCTCACCGTCGACTGCGTACCACGCGCTGCGCGACCGCACGTGCGTCGGAAGCAGACGAGTTTTGGCCGCCGCGCGACGTTTCGGCCGCCGCGCGGCGGCCGAAACTCGTCGCGCGGCGGCCAAAACTCGTCGCGCGGCGGCCAAAACCCGTCTGCTTCCGACGCGCGTGCGGTCGCGCAGCGCGTGGTACGCAGTCGACGGTGAGACATTGGCCGTTTTATGGCCTGTACGGAAAATGAATAACTTGCCTGAAATCGCTCGCGCGTTTGGCCTATACTCAATTGCAAAGCTCGCCCAGAGAGATATGGCCAGGGTCAAGCAGGCCGTTGTCCCGTACTTCCAATAATCTAGGTATCGCTGGGTGAAAAATATTTCCAAAAAATGTCGTGAATTTTCAATTTCAAATGAATTTTCAGGTGAACTTTTCAAACAATTTGTGTTTTCGAATTTTCAAGGAAATTTTTTTGGCAATTTTTCACGTACCCCACCTTTGCCTCGTAATGTTTCTAATGACTGCGCTCTGCAGGCGGTCTCTGAAATTCTTGCGGAACACCAGGCCAATGTCAATCTCTTCGGTCTCTCTGTAGCTCAAATAATGGCGTTGCTCAGGAAACGCCTGAATTGCAACATTTTCCGGTGGTCAGGGAATATTTCAAACAAATTAGGGGGCTGGCGATGGGGCGAAGGTTAGCACCTGTTTTGGCAGTGTCATTCATATCAAAAGTGGAACTGCCAGTTTTAGATCGCCACCCAGTCATCTACTGTCGTTATATCGATGATTGCTTCATAGTGTGCCCTACTCAAACCGAGATGGAGACCTGTTTTGATCTTCTCAACAAGCAATCGGAACACATTAAATTTACACGGGAAAAACCATCGACTGCTGGGTGGCTTCCGTTTCTGAATGCCCAGGTCAAACTTTCCGATGGGTCATACAAAACTAGGTGGTTCCGCAAACCAACAAATAAAAACATCCTTGTCCACTTCAATTCTGCTCACCCCACAAACACCAAAAAACCATCATCAAAAATATGTTCCGCACGGCCATCACAGTTTCCTCAGATAGCGCGCAGAAGACCGCCTTGGTCAAAATGGCCCAGCGCATCGCTCAAGAAAACGGCTATCCTATCAGATGTCTAAATCGTTTTAGGCGGCGACCACCCCGAGCAAATAGCGATGTCGAGCAGCAGTCAAAAATAGGGTTTTGTGCGCCTTTCATTTCTGATGAGCTAAGCGCGGCTATACGCTCCTGCATTCGGAAAGCAGACCTCCAGGACATGGTCCAGCTGATCGAGAGTCCGCCCCAAAACCTTAAGGGACAATTGGTCAGGAACCGCTTATATGACCGCGCTTGCACTACGGCATCTTGCGTAATTTGCCCATATGGAAAGGAAGGCGATTGTATGAGCACAGGGGTGGTCTATCTGATAACCTGTCAGATTTGCAGGGAGGAGTGTGTGGGAGAAACCAGCAGGCATCTTTGTGTAAGGATTAAAGAGCACTTGGATGGCCTTAGGAACTCCAAGGTTTCTACTCCATTGGGGGAACACCGGGTGCGCGTGCATGAAAACAGCCGTTTCGATGTAGGGGTCACGATCCTTGCACGGGAACCAGATATCGCTGCTCGCAGAACTCTGGAGGCCTTCTGGATAAACTCCAGAAATCCACAAATTAACAGAAAGGACGAATGTGTGGCGATCTTCCAAGAACTAGCCCCTTTTGTTGCCCTTTGTGGGTTTTGATTTGCCAATGGGCTTGATCGGCCTTCTGAAGGCTAACAAGGTGGGTGGTCTGATGTGGTCCCGCTCATTCACCCGCCATCTGAGTTCAACTGAGGGTGTCTGGCAGGCCTTGGTCTGTTTTCTGAAGGTTAGTACCCTTAAAATGCCTTACGACGTTGTGTTTCGCCTATTTTCTTGAAAACTTTCTCCTTTTGCTGTGAAATAGTGCTTGGTCGGCTAAATCCTTGTGTCTTTCGCATTCCAGGCTCCGACGAAGGCGAAAACGCCGAAACGTTAGCCGAATAAAACTGTATCATCTCGGACAATTGCTCAATCAAGTGCTACTACAATACCATATCATGCCGAGATTTATTGAAAGTCGAACGTGGAATAGTGCGTACCATCAGAGAGGAAATGTGTGGTTGCCCGCAATAAATCTGCCGCTTGGAGTGTTGCCCGCTGTCGGCCCGTTACGTTTGCCGCTACCAAATACAGAAGGTGCAGTAGTGCCCTTGATCCGGCCGACCATCAACCTAGGAAGCCTATCGTTGACGGCTCTATTCGGCCCTCATAAATCTGCGATTAGTTCGTAGAGAATATGACCTTCTTCAGTCACCCGGGGTTGCTGTCTGACTAAAGCGAGCCAATGGTATCTAGAGAATAGAACGTCTTTAATCGCTTTTTGAGTTCCCATAAACTTTTAGACTACGAGGCTTTCCTCAAATTTTATTATCATGCTCTACCACTGTTTTCTCGACCAAAGCAGCAGTATTCGCCATTACTTTTTCCGAAGAATTTCTTAGTTGTTAAAGCTGTCGCTAAAATTGAGGCTGTCAAAGCTGTCGCTAAAGTTAAGTTGTTCTAGTTGTTCTTACAGTAGCGGCAATTGTTGTTGAGCCTCGAGTTGCTTTCAACATACGAACAACTATATCGTGGTTAGTTACGGCGACAAGCAGAAAGATGTTTCTAAAGTCGAAATCAAGTAAACAAAAATGTCCTGAGGAGGAGACCTGACAAAGTAACAAACATCAGAAAAACAAAAAAAAAGGATCAGCACTCTTTTCTTTTTTTTTAATTTCAAGTAGATAATCCCAGCGCGATTCCTTTCAAACAATTGCACATTCTGTGAAAAATCAGAAAACCGACAGATGGTTACGTCTACTTATTGCAACTGCAAAAAGGGGGAAGATGAGTTTGGAATAAAATTACATCGACAACCCTAGCAAAACGACACTGTACAATCGTCTGCGCTCCTCAGAACAAGGCTAGCATGATGTTATGAGGGCAAAAAGGAATCAGACAGCTGCCGAGATGTCGTACGTTCGTGCCGTGGCAGTGTGGAGGAAAGAAGACCACAAGCACAAGAAGGAGTGTTGGGAGAAATTCACGGAGAAGATGAATTTCAAGAGTGATGGAGCGTCGACTTGGAAAGTTCTAAAGAAGATCTCGGGCAAGAGCACCTCCACCAACTATTCCACGATCGAGTTCGAGAATGGAGTTCTCAAATCGGGAAAGGAGGCTGCAACTGCTCTCGGAAAGAATTTTTCCATAACTCAGGCTAAGAGAGGGAAACAGACCCGAGTGACTGTTAGAGAGCTCTGTAAGTTACCACTCATGAATGAAGCAGAAGCTGTGACGCCCGCGCAGATTGAAAAGGTGGTTAAAGAGATGCGCAACTCGAAGGCTGTAGGGCCGGGTGGCATTAGTCCAGCGGTCTTGAAGAAACTACCGAGTGAGGTTATGCCAATCCTGGCTGACAACATCAACACATCCTTTTGCACGTGCATCATACCCCAAGACTGGAAAATGGCAAGCGTCATCCCGTTGCCCAAGCCAGGTAAATCGCCATCCACGACTAAGGGATGCAGGCCAATAAGTCTTTTATCACCAATCGCCAAAGCCGCTGAGAAACTGGTCGTCAAGGAGCTGGCCGAGCACAATAACAATCAGCAGCACCAGCATGGATTCCGCAAATTACATTCTACCACCACGGCGCTGCTGGAGATTGTGAGCTATGTTTTGGATGGCTTCAACGCCGGAAAGCCTCAACGCACTGTTGGAGTAGCCCTCTGGACCTCACGAAGGCGTTTGACACTGTCAACTTGGGCATACGGTCTGAGAAGCTATTGAGGTCCACCATACCGCCTTGGCAGAAGCGATGGATTACCGCACTCATCAAAGGGCGCCGAGTAAAAGTGCTGTTTCAGGGACATGTCTCTAATAGCATCCCGATCGCCGCCGGTGTCCCTCAAGGAAGAGTCATATCGCCCGCTCTGTTCAGTCTTTACCTGGAAGATTTGCCCGTCCCCCCAAGTGACATCAAAGTCGTTGCGTATGCGGATGACATCACCATCTTGTGCCGAGACAGAGACATTAATATAGCTGCACGCAAGATCAATAGCTACCTCATCGTTCTGAAGAGCTTTCTCGATGATATGATGCTCACTGTCTCTGCCGCTAAATCATCTGTATCAGTTTTCTCCACTGAGCCTAAGAAGCAATGCGCTCACCCCGTTGTAAATTGGGAAGACGCTCGTCTGCCTGCCGCACGTTTCCCTAAGCTGCTCGTCCTAGTATTGGATCCTTCGGTGAGGTTCCACAAGAATACTGAGCAGAAACAGGCTATAGTGAAAGCAAATCTCAACGTCCTACGAGCTCTGGGAGGAACGTCGTGGGGAAGTAGCAAGGAGACAATTTTGACCACCTACAAGGCAATATTGCAGCCGGCGTTGGAGTACGCTGCACCGGTATGGCAGCACATGCTATCGGATTCATCGTGGACAAAGATGCAGCGAGTCCAAAATGCTGCTCTTCGGATTGCCACAGGGTGTGCTAAAAGCACCCAGTAGAACATCTTCATGCTGAAGCCCGAATTCTGCCAGTTAAGGAGCACTGCCAACTCCAAGCGCAGCAACTGGTTATTAACATTGTCAAGCAGCCTGTCCACTCATTAAGAAGGATCATGAATCTCGTGAGAGAGAGACATATCAGAAGGCCTTTTGCGGATGCTCCCGAGAAAGTCAATATACAAATGATGGACTGACTCCCAATTGGATCGTCTGCGTCTTTTACGTGCGGAGCACACCAAGTTCGTCAGGGATCACTTGAGTAGGATGACCGTCAATCCCATATTGGGGGTCGTACCACCCGTAGTCAGCAACACCGAGATGGAACTCGGTAGGCGGGCTAGAAGTACCCTTGCCTCGTTACGCTGCTGTCATTCCCCCATGCTGATGTCATATTCGCATAAGATCGATCGCAGTAAGCCTGACGAGTGCCCGGACTGTGGTAGCCGTGGCCACTTAACTTTGCACCTATTTGATTGCCCAAAGAGGCCTACCACTCTGACAACAATGGATTTATGGACTTATCCGGTTTCAGTCGCCCGTTTCTTGAACCTTTGACAAAAACCTTCCTGCGGCTGCAAAGAAGAAGAAGGAATCAAACAGAGGAATATACAGAAAGGACCTGCGCGGGTTTCTGCCAGTCTATGTATAACGTAAACCTCATTCCGGGAGAGTGCTCGAACACAGTGAGAACAACGGTACATCATTAAAGGCAGAGCCCAACCTCTGAATCGTTTTCCATTTTCTTTGCTTATCGTAAAGAGAATTTCGGGCTGATCACAATGGTGTCTCCAGATTCGCTCAGAACCCACTACGAACGGGAATATTGCCCTTCAAAAATTGTGATTTCGGACGATGAGAAATTCGTGGACGAGTTGTCTCGAGCCTGTTTTTCCTCGTCGTTCGCAGCCATCACGCCGTAGCAGGCCACAATATGAAGCTAGACCGATAACAAATGGAAGATCATAGATTTTGATCAAAATTCATGGCGCGTCTCGTCCCTATTGAGACAGAAAACTCTGAAGTAGGCGGAGCAAATGGGTGCTGACTTGAGAGGCGGAGAGAATGGATGCTCGTGTTTTCTTGCTTAATTATTTTTATTTATTTAGTATACGCCGTTGCCGACGTGCTCATAAGCCACAAAGTAGCGAGTTAGAGCCATGAAAATGTATACAAAAACAAATCAAGTCTTAGCGCAACGATTCAACTGCCGACCACAAGGCCATGGTTCAAATTAGAGAATAATCGAAAAGGCTGATCGAATCGAATTATTCTGAAGAGTTGAGATTCCGCGTTTGGCAGGGTTGCTACACACATTGTCCAGACCATGATATCAAATTTTACCCACCACCTAGGATTGTGCCTCTAACGAAAACGCGATATGGTCGTGAAAGCTCTGAGAAAATCAAAAAATTTTCGAGCTATCACGCTTTGAGGTTTGAGAGAATCGCCAAAAGTTTGACCAAATCACGCATCTGGGGGGTTGTGAGTGAATTCGGCTTTCTCCACACCTTCTACAGTACCTCAGCTACAATAATCAGCTCTGTTTCTGATGGAGCAAGTAATAAAAAAACTATTTCAGAAAAAACCTCTAATTGGGTAGCGTAGATGGACCGTTGGGAAGTGCAAAGCCGCGTAACTGGATGAATGTTTTTTAAAAACATTTGTGTCGAGCACGTTCTTCTTGATTGTTAACAGGCCGTTTGTGTTTCCTCCCCCTAAAACACGAGGCAGTATCCCGCCTGGGATAGAATTGATGATTATGAAATGAGTTCCAGCAACTTTACTGTGGTCATGTTATCATCCGCTTATCTGTAAAAAACGATGATAACACAGTGCTGCTACAGCCTTCAATCGGCCCGTTACCACAGAGCAAGGGGGACATGCTAGAAGTAAGCCATTTCTCATCGTTTTCCTTCATATAAAACGATGATAACATGGTTACAGAAAAGTTTCTAGAGTTCATTTCATAGCCATCGATGCTGGCCCGGCGGGGATACCCTCGTGTTCAAGGGGAAGATGTGAAAACGACCCCAGGTTTCGCATCAATGTAGTTTCCCTTTTTGTAATTATTGTAATTTCATAGTGCCTATCTCATGTGCAGGTGAATTTATGGGTTTTCGTTACTCCCGGTAGAGTAGAATCTTTTGCCATGGCATTTATGCGGATACTGTTTTACACATTCCTCGGCCAAGACATAGAGAAACTTGAAGAGACTTCAGTATGTTACAGAGTATCACAAACCTTCCTTAAAGGCAGCATACACGCTCGTAAACGTAATTGAGATAACCACGGAATTAGAATGGTATGGCACCCAACACAACGCTCACGCATTTTGAAGCGTTAAGAACGACCCACAATGACGCTACACGAGTGAGAAGTTGGCCTGCCCTGTATCCTGCCCGCCCCTGTGTTTGCGTCCTCTTCCAAAACAGGGTGCTGGGCCATTCCACCGGCGGCATCGTGTGTGGGTGGTGAAATAGGTACAATAGGTGAACCACACACATCGCCGACGGTGGAAATGGCCCAGCACCCCTGTTTTGGAGGAGGACGCAAATACAGGGGCTGGGCAAATACAGGGCGGGGGATATTCACTCGTGTAGCGTCATTAATGGTCGTTTTTGACGCTTCAAAATGCGTGAACGTTGTGTTGGGTGCCATACCATTCTAATTCCGTGGTTATCTCAATTACGTTTACGAGCGTGTATGCTGCCTTTAACACATGCACAAGCTTTAGTTTTTCATGCGCTGTTTTTGAATATGAAATTTGTTTGCGTTTTCGTGGTAATATTTCAAATGAGGGCTATTCTCTCAAAACATGACTAATACGATTCCAAACGCATAGCAGTTATTCGCCATTAGAAGATATTCTGAATCGTAGTATAACCTAGTGAGAGAACTATTTCTATCAAAATTTTTCTGAGGACCGAAAACTAAACGGATTATGGCATATTTTTTGAAAATTTACCCCTATAAAACTAATTGCTCTACAACCCATCTAAACATGTTCTTTATGAACCTTGACAAAGTATACCTGGTAAACGAATTTGGCCGTTTTTCGTTAACGTCGAAGAGAGATACGTGATAGGTGCGAAATTGCATAATTTTATTTCGAATTCATTCCCAGAAAAATTCTGGTAGAGATTATTTTCTCACCGTAATTCAGAAGAGCTTCTAATGAAGAATATGTGTTACGGGTTTGGGATATTAATATTTATCTGTGTTTCGAGGGTATAGTTCTATTTTGAAATTTGACAACGGAATTATGAATAAATCCAATACTTGAAAAATGCCCACTCAAAAATTAAACTTGTGTGCGTGTGTAAAGCAAGTCATGTGATAACGCATAACATACTTAAAGGCAGCAGACACGCTCGAAAATGGTATCGATTTTATGTCATAAATCGAAGGTTTTAAGCTAGTAGTATGTGAAACTAACGAAAAAACCGACGAAAACTGCATGCAAATACAGGAATAACGGCTGTTTTTGTTATGGGGTAAAATTGGACGAGTTTTCCCGAGCGGTCGAAATAGCTAATATGAAGGATAAAACGGTTGGCATAGCGAAGCCGATAGGCTCTTACAGCCTGCACTAGAATGCTCTCCTCGTTGGAAGCTTCAAAAACCAGCCGAAGTGACCATATTCGTATATTGAGGGGGCGGGGTTGGAAGCTTACGGGCTTGGCTGACGAAAATTTTCGACTCAAATTTAGTACTTTCACTCATTTTTGACGCTTCCAACGGCGTGAGCGTTCTACTAGGGGCCATACGGTCCAAGTAGCGTAGTTATCTCAACAACTTTTTCGAGCGTGTCTGCTGCCTTTAAAGGCAGCATGCACGCTCGTGAACGTGTTTGGGATAACTTTGGAAATAGAATCGTATGGCTCAGAACACAATGCCTACGCATTTTGAAGCGTCAAAAACGACCCACAATGCCGTTACACCAGTACGAAGCTGGCTCCGCCCCAGGGTTGAGCGCGCCGTTGCGACCGGTTACCAAAATTTTACGACCCCCCTGGTGACCAAAATTTTCACGAACCCCCCCCCTGGGATGGAGAAAAGGTCCCGATGCAATACATGTCTGCGGGCGTGGAGATTGAATCGTGTGTTTTGGAACATTACTGACTGGAGAAGCTTCTAGGCACTACTCCTGCCTCACTCTACCTTTCCGAGTGGTTTGGAGATAAACCCCAATTTTTTTCCAAAAATTTTATGATCCCCCCTCCAAAATTTTGATTTTTTTCAAGAAATTTCTCACATTTTTACGACCCCCGTTGCGACCGGTCGCAAGCCTGCCCAACCCTGCTCCGCCCTGTATCTGCCCGCCCCATGTATTCGCGTCCTCTTCCAAAACAGGGAAGCTGGACCATTCTCACCGTTGTCGATGTATATGGTCTACTTATTGTACTTATTGTACCACCCACAAACGTCGCCGACGGTGGGGATGGCTCACCCCTGCTTTGGAGGAGAACGGCAAATACAGAGGGCGGGCAAATACAAGGGCGGGGCCACTTCTTACTCGTGTAGCGGCATTGTGGGTAGTTTTTGTCGCTTCAAAACACGTAGGCGTTGTATTCTGTGCCACACGAATCTGTTTCCGTAGTTATCTCAAACACGTTAACGAGCGTGTATGCTGCCTTCAAGTCTTATCAAGTATCGCAAAGCCCAGGCCGGGAAATGTATGAAAACAGTATCCGCGAAAAGGTCGTGTCATTAAATCTATGACCGCTACTGTATGTAATAATTATTCCTTTGGATGTTATTTATGATCATAGGTGATGCAATGCTACATACAGTTCAACTCCGCATTGCGTGCTGCGGCGCGGTTGCGAGTATCCTCGGACAGGAATGTGGGGTCACCCGGGCGGTTTTTGCCTTTGGTGCCCGGTTGATCCCGTCGCACGGGTGATCCCACATCCCTGTCTGAGGGTACTCGCAACGGCCCCGCAGCACGCTTTCGCAAGCAGCGTGCATTTTGCGGACTGAACGGCAATGCGGAGTTGAACTGTACGTAGGTGCTCTACGTGATCTTAAAGCAAGTGCTACCGTTAGGTAAATATGGAGCTGTGGATAAAGGTGGGATATGGAGAAAAGACAGGTTATTAGAGAAAGTAGAAATACATGAATTAATGTTCAGTTGTTTTTTTTGAATAGATGACTACTGGGAAAGGTGTCTCTGTATAATACTGTACTCTGCGATCGAGATGATATACTTATGGTATCTGTGAATGATTTTGAAACCTGTAGAAGTGTTTGTTTCTGTAATATAATTTTTTCTCATACTTTTTCACTTGTTCTTTATTGTTTGTTTTGTGTATTAAAAGTTAGCCATGTTTGTCTAATGTGTGGTTGTGTACCTTCTTTCTCATACTTTGTTCTGTTTTTTCTTTGTTTTTCGCGTTAAAAATTAGCCATGCTTGTATAATGTGTGGTTGTGTACCTGTATAAGGTCAAAGAGGATGAACGAGCTCTCATCGTATAGTAAGATTCAATTTAGTGACTGGGGCACGATTAGAGCTCTTTTTCTGAACCGGGGCTAAAAAATTCCAATAACAGCAGCAAGGGAGACGAGGAACCTTTAGCAAGGGAGGAGAAGTATGGAGAGATTAGACATGACCTCCCTTGCTAATATACGATAGCTTTTGAACACCCCTTGCAATCCGAGGATGACTCCCTTGCTAAAAATTACGGGTCTTTGCAGGCCCTTGTATTTGAAACATAGCCCCCTTGCTCTCCGAGGATGACTCCCTTGCAAAAAATAGCGAGTCTTTGCAGGTCCCTTGTACTTGGAACATAGCCCCCTTGCTAAAATCTACGGCTCGATGCTTTGTGAATTTTTCTCCTCTCGTGCAGGCCCATGCAAGGGGCCTGTGAACGCCCCTTTTTCACCAGCAAGGGAATGACTTAAAGGCAGTGTTCGCGATAAAAATCATTGTTCTGTTTTTCCGCCTATCTTGAAAACTGTCCCAAGCTGATTCCAATGATGTCTCTGAAATCGTAGAAGTCCTTCTGGGAACAGAGTTATGGTCCCTCAAAGCTGGAGCTAAGGAAACATGGTGGACAAGTTTTCCGAGGCTTGTAACCTCCGTCTTTTGCCGCCGATGTAGTCGAGATGACCTGAGTAAAGAGAGAAGTTGAGAATGAAGGGAGGAACGGGGCTTTTGATCGGAAACCTTCGCTCATCTCACGATCTCGAGCATCCATTTGTTTACGTCGGTGAGCGCGTCATGCGCTTTTGAGGTTTGCCTTGCGCTCGAAGTGGCAACTTCGGGCTCTTTTGGAGCTTTTCCTGGCTCGTTTTCATGAGCTCTTTCGACGTCAACGTTACAGTGTGCCCCTCCACTACCCATTCCTAGTGGAAACTAAGACACATTTTTTATCGTGAACACTGCCTTTAACCCTTGCGCCTGTCCTGCTAGCCGCTTGCTGATACCGAATCGCCTGAGAATGGAGTCGTTCCAGAACTGCAGTGGATTCGGTGTTGTGTCCGGGGGGCTCCGAAAAGAATTTTTCTAGTTCGTGAAATAACTGCTTCAGGACCCTGCTGCGTTGCAAACCTGTTGACATTTTTGAATAAAATATGTATTTCTCGGAGCAAAATGTGGATAAGAAGAAGCACGTGACACAAAGGGTGAAGGGGTGCGCACGAAGAGCCATTCTGATATGGGAGAGACCTGAGAGCGAATGGCGGGCGCACCTTCTCGCGGACGAGTCCTTTTTACATCGCATTGCGCTATTCTTGGATATTCCTGGAATTACTAGCTACCCTCAAGCGATTTCGTTTCTTCTGTCGCCCGAATGATTACTAGTTCTCTTATTCGTTTCTTTTATCCACGAGAAGGTGCGCTCGCCATGCGCTCTAGGGCCCCGCCCACATCGGAGTGCCTCTTTTCCCTCCCTCATGGTGAAGAGATCGTTTGAACATCCAAAAAGTAAGACAAAGGGTTGAAAAAGAGTAACAAAAAGAAGGATGAAGAAGAATATCGCGCCAAAGGCATGCCATAACACTAGCAAACCCGTGAAATACGAGTAAGAGGTAGGCCGACTAGGCAAAAAACACCTAATTTTTTGGTAAATTTCGAGAAAAACTCGGTAATACGGTAAATAAAAATTTCCCGAAAAACACCGGAAAATCGGTAAACGGAAAACGCACACCCCTGGTCCGAATGATAGCAGACTTCAGATCTATGCATCGTTGGACTGCGGAAAAATTCGGAATTTCGGTCACGTCGGAAATCGAATGACAGAGAGGATTGGATATCCAACTAAGCATCCAAAAATGTGCAGATCATGGTAGATGGACTATGCCAAGCTACGGCACGCAGTGTGATACAACCCAACATTGGTCCGACCCCCACCCAAGTCAAGCGATTTGCTCAGCCTGGGGAAAAAGTGATGGCGACGACCGGGGGGGGGGGGGGTCCTCCCTTCGTAATTTTTTTATAGTGAACGAATTTTTAGATCAAGACTGCACTGATGCATCGATTGTATCAATTAATCCTAGAAATGCAACAAATAAATGTTTTCCACAAAAGCAGACAAAAACAACTCTCCTGCGACACTGACACCAAATGTTTGTTCGATGGCTGAACATTCATTCGTGCCTTGAGGGCACATTGGTGCGGTTTCGGGCATGAAAACCACATAAAGTAATTGGCTGTCTGGATGTGAATACGCACTCAGAATTTCATGGACGAAGCTTTAAGCCGAACAGCGCTACACAGAGAGGGGTCCATGAAAAAATCGATAGCGGTGAAATATTTACATTTAACGAAATTTGAATAAGAGAGTTTCGCGTTGCTACAACGTGCGGAAAACCTAGCCACGGACACAAATAATTGATTTCATTCTTTTAACCGGTTGAAAATGGTATTTGAAGACCCATTTTTAGGTGTGATACAATCGATTGTATCACACCTAAAAAAATTATATATATATATATATTATATATATGACTTACTGACTTAATCGGTTGGCTTTCGCCTGACGCGGTCATTCCGCATCTTCACCGAGGTGTGCCGTCCTAGTAGTCAGCCGTGTCCATTTTTCACGGTCTTCAGCCACAATTTGAACACATTCCATCCAGCTGTCACTATTCCATTTCCTGCGAAACGAAACATCGCGCCTGAACTGTCTTTCGATGCCGAGTGACTTTAAATCCTCTTTAACCACATCCGTCCAGAACTTTCGCCTACGCCCAGGTGGCCGTTTCCAGACAGGATTTGGAAGCATTTTAAAGCGTGTTGTACGAGACGATCCGGCGTTCTTCTTAGTATATGCCCGAGCAGTCGAAGTCGACTTTCCATTGCTGCTTGAGATGGCGTTAGGAGATGCTGGCACCTCCCTCGTGTCAAGCGTTGATGTACTGCGTCGATTTCCTTGTAAAGGTCTTCGTTATGGCATACACGCGGCCAGAAATATCCAAGCAAACGCCTAAAAAGCTTCCTCTCCGTGCAATCCAACCTTTCCATCTGCGTTTTCGGTGCTGCCCACGTCTCCGATCCGTACATCATGATAGGGCGAATAGCGGATAGGTAGACGCGCAACTTGACTTCCTTCGCGATGGTGGTAGACCACAAACACTTGGTTAGAGAATTGGATGCAGACGTAGCTTTCGCACATCGTTGTCGAATATCCGCTGCATAACTACCATCGTTCTTCAGCAAACAGCCCAAATAACAGAAATCGTCCACCAGTTCGATACGTTGTCCGTCCACACAAACTCCAGTTGAAGGCCTCTGAGAGACCCACATCTGCTTGCATTTGTCGGGACGAAGACGAAGTCCATAGGCTGCGGCATACTTCGAAACGAGGTTCACAATCCTTTGCAGTTTTGCGTTGTTTTCAGCGAATAACACAATGTCGTCGGCGTACTCCAGGTCGACAAGGGAGCGTCCTGATGGTGTTAGGATCACATCCGCAGGAAACTGTTCTGCAACTCTACGCATGATGTCATCAACGGCGAAGTTGAAAAGAAAAGGTCCTGCAACGGCTCCTTGCCTTTCTCCTGTTTTCACCTCGAAAGCTGGCGTAAATCCGACAGGTGTACGAACTGCTGCTGTTGTTCCTTTGTTCATGTCCTCGATTAACCGAACATACTTTTCCGGGACTCCATCTGCTCGCAGAGCATTGAGCAATCGATCACGATGAGGAGAGTCGAACGCGGCTTCAAAGTCCAAAAAGCAAGCTGCAATGGCTTCGAAAACCGCTGCCACGATTCAATTACTCTTCTCACGACGAACACTTGGTCGATGGTCGATCTTCCAGGTCGAAAACCGGCTTGCTCATCTCTGGTCGTTCCTTCACGATGTTTGATAAGTCGCTCGAGAATGATACGTTCTAAAACCTTGTACATGACACGGAGTAGAGAGATTCCTCTGTAGTTCTTAGGATCCGTGACGGATAGCTTCTTGTGAAGAGGTACGATGATCGCATGTCTCCACGAATCGGGTATCCTTTCGCTCATCCATATGGCACGGATGGTGTTGGTCATTTCACGAATCCCAGACGGAGGAAAGAGCTTTCAGCATTTCAGCAGTGATGTTGTCATCTCCACCTGCCTTTCCATTCTTCATTTTCCGGACACAATCCAAAAACTTCAGACTCAGTCGGCGGTTCCTCACTGACATCGTAATGTGCTCTCTGAACATGCGGGAGCTCAGGTACTGATGGCGCTGGACGATTCTGTAGTGAACTGAAGTAATCCTTCCATATTGGCAGCGTCGCATCACCAACTGCAACTCCATTGGTAGTGTTCAAGACAGGAGAACATCTCTTCATCTTCCCGCTATACTGTCGCAGCAACGTGTAGGCTTTCTTCGGATTCTTCTCCTCCCAAGCCTTCTCGAACTCCTTAGCTCTACACGTCCACTCTCGTTCGCGGTCACTTTGAAGCTGCCGACGCAACTTCCTCCTCAGACGCTTCTCCTCCACGAAGTTTCCTGCAGTTCGGAGAGCACATACTCTGTTGTAGGTAGATGTTGTTTCTTCTGAGACGTAGGCGAACTTCTTCTTAGGCTGTACAACCGGGAGTGCCTCTTTCGAAGCGTCCTGGATGCACTTGACAAAAGAATCCGCGTCGCAAAGTTTCTTCTTAGTCCGTACTCCGATGTGAATAGAAACGCGTTGTCGGAAATTCCTTCTGCACTCTTCATCTCTGAGACTTGTCATGTCAATCCTCTGGAGAGGTTGAGCCCCTCGCTTCCTCTTATGAATCCTCGCAGTGAAGTTCAACAGAACAGGACGGTGATCCGAATCGAATGCGACATCCCACACAGCTCTAGATCTTCGAATGTCCGATACTGGAATATTCCTCGTCAGGACATAGTCAAGCTGTAGTTTCAAAGTTGTCATCTTCCGCTTCCGCTGCTCTTCTGGAGATAGCCGGGTTGGTCCCTGCCACGTAAGCTGATGGCGGCGATGATTCCTCTTGAATGTCGATGCAATAATCAGACCACTGCGTTCACAAAAGTCGACAAGGCGGTAGCCATTGTCCGATGTTTGCTCCACTGGGTAGAACCATTTACCGAGTACTTCGGATTCCTGATCAAGTCCCATCTTCGCATTTGCGTCAACCCCACGACAACAGCATGTTGACAAGGTATCCTGGCCAGCAACGTATTGAGTTCCTCATAAAACGCATCCTTCGAATTGTCTTCGGCGGTTTCAGTGGGCGCATGAGCACTCACTATCCACAGATTGAATCCTCTGTGATCCCGCAGTCGTACGAATGCATTCCGGCACGACGTTGAGCCAAACTCCTTGACCATACCATTGAAATCCTTCCTTACAGCTATTGCACAGCCTCCCACTCTCCTATCGTCAGCGTTACCGCAGTAGATGGTGTACTCTCCGACGCTGATGACGGGTCTATCCTTGAGGCGGGTTTCCTGCAAAGCCGCAAACGGTGCATGGAAATAGCTCAGAAGTCTGGATAGCGGAGTTTTTTGGATATCACTCGACAGCGATCTGACAGTTCAGGGTGGCGAAATTGTGGCTTGTGGCCAAAGACTCCATGACTCCCTAGGTACGGATCCTAAGGTGTTATGGACCAGAGGCCTTAGTGTGCCGGACGGCGACACCTTTATGCAATGTGCGGGATACTTTCGCGATATAGTTGTGCACGCTATATCGCTCGAACGTTCCCTGTGTACACTCAAACGTCTGCTGGGTTCAGTAGAAGCAGGGGCACCAACGAGCAGGTACCAACAGACTTGTATACACACCCCCATATATACTCAGACGAATATGAGGACCGACCGCGCGCAACAATAGGCCCGACTTCGGGATCGGCGACGTTCCGACCGCACCACTGCGCGCGTTCCGATCGGTAGTTAGCGCGGTCGAAACGGAATTGGCGACGTTCCGACCGCATCATTGCGCGCGTTCCAACCGATATACCTGCGCGGTCAGTACGGATGTGTGCGCGTTCCAAACGCAAATCTGCATCACGGCACTTCACTTTCGGACCGCGGGCAAATATGAACCCACGCCCCCTGACCAGTGGGCGGGGCTTAGAACAGCGCAATACGCTAGCAGGGAACCCTCCAGTCGTGACGCCTACTACTAGCTGTTATACTCTCTAACAGCCAGCAGTGGAGATCACAATTTGGGGATACCTGCTGGCGTGTGACATTAGATAATACAGAGTTCAGACTTACAAATTTATTGATGAATTAATCACTTTATAGTACATGAACAAGTACTGAAACAATAATACTACAAGAAATTCTCCCTTGCACAGGAACAGCTACATACAGAATTATGCAACAAATGTTGCAGTACATATCCGGCTTCATATTTTTCGAAATACGACTAAAACTCGCAGAAATCACCTATGAGAAAGATGAAGTACATATTTCCCACGCCATAACATTAGAATAGTTAATGTCGAGATTATTTCATTTTTCATATGTGAAAGTACATGTATAGAAACTTAGCTATCTAAAAAAATTGCGCTTAAACAACGAATGTTATTCTTGAAATACTCGAACCAACCCTCCGATTAGTATATTCCAACGTCTGAAAACTATATTTTCATCTGATATCAAATACAGTCCACCACAAACGGAAAAAGGCGGTGATGCGGTTGCGGTAGATGCGCTAAAGCCCCTTCAACAGTTTGCCGGACTATGCCGTTCGACACGTTATGGGACAGGGCTGCGACATCGTTGAGTGGCGGAAGGCGACGCCGGATGACCGACGTCGCAACGCCGCGCTCAATGTCGGTGCGAAATTTCTCCGTTGATAGTGGGATGATCGAAATTATCAGCGGCTCTATCACAGGTCTGAGGGCGCCGCTCGCGAAGTCGGATAGCATTGCCTGATGACGGACGGCAAAAGAGATGTAAAAGGGGTTAAGTATAGGATCGAATCTGCAGAGATATTCAAAATGGATTTGGTTTCCTCTTCTCTTTTTTGTTTCCTTCCGGCTCATATTTGTTAGATCCTATTAGGATGTTGCAGGTATAAGCTTCCTTTTGTGCGCGAAGGTAATTTGCATTTTTTCCGGCCGCAACGTTCCTTTCAAGATCACTCTAATAAACCTCAAAAAGTTGCAGAAAAGATCGCCTTTTTCAAAGGTTTTTTCATCGGCGGTGTATGTGAGACCTCATTCATGCTATCCTTGAACATTTTACCATTTTTTTCTCTCACAAATTCTGGTTTAAATCACTGAATTACCTGAAAAATCGCTTGGTATAAGCTTCAGTACCTTCCATAACGAGAAGAGTCTCTTTCCGCAACAATCAACAAGAAAGAAACAAATACAGAGCAGAAAGAAACAAATACAGAGCAGAAAGAAACAAGGAATAAGAAGGATAAACCAAGACTCAACTAAAGTACCAGCCGTTCGGCCAATCAATGACGGAATTCAGCCAAGAGTCAGTATCAATCACATTCTTCGTACATTGTTATAGACCACTTTCAGAAAGCTATCGAACTGCGACGCGATCGACTAGAAATGTCAATCTGGTCGTGTCGCACGATCAAGTCGCAGCACGCTTAGACGTATCGGCCTCAAATATTGTTTGAACCGCGCAGTTCGGCAAAAGGATGCCTTCATCGCATTGCTGTGCATTGCACGGCGATGCAATTGCCGCAAGCTATCGAACTGCGACGCGATCGACTAGAAATGTCAATCTGGTCGTGTCGCAAGATCAAGTCGCAGCACGCTTAGACGCGTCCGCCTCAAATATTGTTTGAACCGCGCAGTTCGGCAAAAGGATGCCTTCATCGCATTGCTGTGCATTGCACGGCGATGCAATTGCCGCAAGCTATCGAACTGCGACGCGATCAACTAGAAATATCAATCTGGTCGTGTCGCACGATCAAGTCGCAGCACGCTTAGACGCATCCGCCTCAAATATTGTTTGAACCGCGCAGTTCGGCAAAAGAATGCCTTAATCGCATCGCTGCGCCGTGCAATGCACAGCGATGCGATGGGGAAACCAGTTCGACATAGTACAAATGTGATGTCGTAAGATTACTCTGCACCACCTGTCGCGGTCGCTGGCTCGAGAAGGAATGTAAGTTTTGAAATGTGAAAGCCATGTACTCGGTAGCTATCGCGGCTGTCCGTTGTGCGAAGGGTACCAGAAAAAGCGACTGAGGGTTCGATTCAGTGTCTCGAAGAGTTTTCCTAGCCCTAAGCAACACTGACGTCGCAGTGTTCTGCAGCCTATCTGTCGTGGGATATGATATGGACCCTAGTGTGTTGATCGCGATCGCACCACCGCCTTTTCCCGAACTGTATTTTCATGTTATGACTTTGAAAGGACTTTTCATACATATTTTTAATAGGTTTAGACCTCAAATATTGCAAATCATGCTCTGAAAAAATGTGGCAAAAACATTGACAACGGAGCAGTACTTTTCTGAGGTACTGGAACGTAGGCCTCTATTAGCGTGAGAGAAGAAAAACGTCAAAGCTAAGGCATGTATTAGTAAGAGATGCATTACAGCAAAGAATGCAACGAAGCAAAAAGCATCTTTCATAATCCTCACCGCTATCCCGGCACGCGCGGGACGTGCGGTGGACTATGAAACCTATCTCTGCTCGGCACACGCGTGCCGCCCATTCAGCAGCTACCATGACGGCGCCGCCCAAACCGTTTCACTGTCTGAATCAATACCCGCTTGTCAGTTCAAGCTCACTCCAACATAAACAATTCCGGTATTATCCTACGCTATATATTCAAGCTAGGAAATACAGTGTATCACAGCTGAAGCCCCATTAAGACAGTGTTCACAATAAAACTCTGTTCTGTTTTTCGCTTTTTCGTGGACGAGTTTTGGCTTGTAACGTCCGTCTTTTGCAGTCAATGTATGCGAGCTGACCTGAGTAAAGAGAGAAGTTGAGAATGAAAGGAAGAGCAGGGCTTTTGATCGGAAACCATCGCTCGTCTCACAATCTCAACTGTTCCTTTATTCACGTCGAGGGGCGGAAAGGGACCGGACATGCCCAAAGCGGCGAGGTTCGCCCACTTTCATAAGCCGTTTTGCGGCTCCTGGGTAGCTTTTCTTCCCGTTTCCTCAACGCTGTTGTGCTTCTGAGAGCCACGAGAAGCGTTTGTCATGGAAAATTCGAGGATGAAGTTTATCGTGAACAGAGCCTTTAAATCCGCACCGCCATGGCGGCGGCGCCGCCGGAGATTTCATTGTAACTTACCGCGCAACCCACGAGAGAAAAAAATTTCACAATCCAACGCACGCTCCAACGCGCCTGCGGTGAGCACTTTGAAAGATCCGAAACTGACATTACTATATAAAATGATGGTACGACGATCTCAACAGTTCCTTCCGAGCTAAATAAGAACAATACGTTGCACTACCACAATAATCAACATTAAGGACAACATACACTCTCGCATAAATGGTCGAGATAACAGCATGAATAGGTCCGCACGGCTCCTGCCATGTGATCAGCAGCGCTTGAAGCCCTGGAAGCCATCCAGAGAGACAGGATTCGTGCATTACTGCCTCGTATATCTGTATTTTCCCACCCCTGCCATGCGGGCCAATTTATGCTGTTATCTCGACTATGTTTGCGAGCATGTATGCTGTCTTTGAAAACGATTGGAACTCACAATGAATAATATCCTTCGATACCAGAGATTTCTTCTCGTGTTCAGATGATAAGGTTAGCTGTAGGAGTATATTGAGTTGGCATCAACAAGCTATCCATTTAAAGGCAGGGGTCGTGCTTAAACATGCTCGTCGTCTTTTCCTCTCTGAACCCTTTTCTGGGTATAGAGTAGTAGAACCTGTAGGAAAAAATCGCGAAAAAAACGCTGTTCTAGGTCAAATTTGAAGCCTGAACTTCCTTGTCTTTTGATGGTGGACGAGCCTACCTCACATCATCGGCATCGATGATCTCTAGTATCAAGAACATCAGCTGGCTTGAAATTGAATTCCAATCATTGAACCTTTGGATTTATTTACACATCTAGTCAAAAACATTGACTGGAGTGCTTGCTTTCATTGTTCAACTGTTTTATTAGATAAATTTGCATTTCTTTCTTCCTCTGAGTGTCGATGATTTTCGACTGCTTGGCATGAGACTGTGATCTTTCTGTGCACGTGTGCACGAACTGGAAGTTTAGGGTCTTAATGACTCTAAATCTAGCTCGTTTTTCACTGCGCTACCTTCATAGTTTTTGACCTGTTCTTGATCTGAGCTGATTTTTGTAGTTTTTTCGATAACGTTTTTCATCGTGACCACTGCCTTTAAGTTCGAGGCTATATTTCTGAAAATATTCGCCTTATATATAATACTGGACAGAAAGATATAAAGCTAGCATTTTCGCAAATTATTTCTTTCTACGTATCTCGAGTTAAACTTCACAAAACTTAGTGGAACTCCAAAGTCCGGGTTTTTCACCCCCAACAACGATAACCTTTCGTCTCTTGAATTCCTACGCCCTTTAATGAATGTGGTGCGCACTCCTTCTGAAGCTTCGGCCACTTTCCAAAACTTATCAATATTGTTTTGAGAACCTTAGTACGCCCCCCGATAACATACCCCTCATGTTTTTTTCATATCCCAACGCATTTTAGCCGATACTGCGCACACTACTTTTGAACCCCGCCCACTTTCCGAAAGATAGCAGTATTTTTTCAGATCCATAATATGCCCCCAAAAAGTACCCCTCACGTTTCTTCGATTCCCTACGCACTTTAGCCGATACTGTGGACACTTCTTCTGGCGCCCCGCCCACTCTCCGAAACATCACTAACGTTTTGAAAACCATTATACACCCCCAACAACAATCACCTCTCGTTTTATGAATCCCTACGCCCTTTATCGAACGTGGTGCACACTCCTTCTGAAGCTCCGCCCACTTTCGAAACTTATCAATATTACTTTGAGAACCATAATACGTCGTCAACAACTTACCCCTCACGTTTCTTCGATTCCCTACACACTTTAGCCGATACTGTGGACACTTCTTCTGGCGCCCCGCCCACTCTCCGAAACATCACTAACGTTTTGAAAACCATTATACACCCCCAACAACAATCACCTCTCGTTTTATGAATCCCTACGCCCTTTATCGAATGTGGTGCACACTCCTTCTCAAGCTCCGCCCACTTTCGAAACTTATCAATATTACTTTGAGAACCATAATACGTCGTCAGCAACTTACTCCTCACGTTTCTTCGATTCCCTACGCACTCTAGCCGCTGTTGTGCGCACTCCTTCTGAAGCCCCGCCCACTTTCCAAAACACTATTGTTTTGAGAATCATAATGCGCCCCCCCCCAAAAAAAAAACTGTTTACTCAAGTTCTTTTCGAATCCCTACGCACTTTAACCGATGGTTTGCGGACCCCTTCTGAAGCCCCGCCCACTTTTCACATCTTCGACTCACGCCTTGATACCTATTACTTTCTTTTCACAATGCGAATTGTTTACTTAGCAGAGTCCCTTTCCACCCTTCACGATCTGCCTACATCTAAGAAAACCCTACACCTTCAGCCGTTTTCAATACTTACATTGAATTACCTACTGTTACCTTCGCTTAAACTGTGCATGCAATCGTAAGACGATTTGAACATATATAGAATCAACGGGAACACAGGAGAACAGAATGGAAAGAAAGAGAAACAAAGAAAAACATCAAAAAAGCAAGATAGTAAGAGCACCGCAGCAAAAAAATTTGAATTCACGCGTGGTGTTAAATGCGTTCTCGGCCGCCACACACCATGCATTTTCCCTCACGTCTGAATATGTTGGCGCGCGGTCAGTCCTAATTCGTGGCGATTTCTGCGCGCTTTACAGAGTTGCGAGCGGTCCGAACGGTTTGTGAGGGTGGCCGCAAAACGCGCAAAGGTGGTCGGAACGCTCGCAACTTTTTATGATCGTTCCGACCGCGAGCGTTGCGCGCGTTTGGTCCTAAAACGTTGTTTTGCGCGCGATCGGAACGGTTCCTGCGCGCGGTTGGTACTAAGGGAAAAACTTGAGCGCGGTCAGTCCTAACATTTGTCCGAGTATATATATATATATATATATATATATATATATATATATATATATATATATATATATATATATATATATATATATATATATATATATATATATATATATATATATATATATATATATATATATATATATATATATATATATATATATATATATATATATATATATATATATATATATATATATATATATATATATATATATATATATATATATATATATATATATATCGGACGGAGAGTTTGCGGGTGACCGAGAATCTCGCACCGGGTCGCTGAAATTCCCCAGACTTGCGGGCGACCCGGTTCATAAACTTCGGCGACCCGGGGAGGTGCTCCGGGTCGCCAAAAATCATCATGCGGGTCGCCAGTTTCGAATTTCCGGCCCACCCGATTCACCATTCCGGGAGACCCGGACGAGCAGCGATTGGTCACCCGGTATTTGGTGATCGGGAAGCGCGGTCCAATGTTCTGAGTGAGTCCCACCGGGTCGATACGCACCGAATTCGTGGGAGACGGGTGCAAAAAAATCAACCCACTGAGTCCGACTGCGATCGTTTTCTTGCGAGCGCAATCCCTCCGGTCGATACTGATGGTTCTCATGCGCACAAGGGCGGGGCCAATGCACCGACTGAGTCCCGCTGCATCCCAACCGATATCATCCTCACCCCACCAGGTCGATATAGGAGTTTCTCACGTGATTTGTGTGCATTTTCTTCGGCCGACCGCGAACTGCCGAGTCTCTCCGTATCCCGACTCTCGTCGTCTGCGCTTTGTCCCACCTACTGCTCCCGCTGACAATCGATTGCGTGTTTCGCAGAGGAACTGAGTGGCGCTGGGGGCAACTGGACTCAGTCGGTTGCAGACGGTCGAGGACGGTTTTTCCGCCGCGGACTCATTCGGACTCAGCAGGTTTTTTGACCAAGTCAGACGGGGGCCTGATAGAAGTCCATCTTGATTCTTGGTTGACTGACGATCCGACCCCCCCTTCCCTTCGGATGTCGACGGGTCCGACCCCCTCTGAGATACATCACACCTCACGCCGAACCTTGGACTATGCATCGATATCTGATCTCTGGGCCGATCGGACAACCAACATGGATTCAACAAATCTAGCTTGTATCTTTGAGTCGCTGGTGAGCTATGATTTGTGGTTTGCCTCACTATAAAACAATTCCGTGGATAAAAGGTGGAATACATGACAATCACTCTAACCTTGGACACTTCATTAAAATCCTGACATTTCATTCCATATGTAGACCAGTGCCTTCATTCGGTAGTGCAGAAGTTCCCTTTTCCTCCCGCACTCACCGCCACCGTAATGCACCACAGCAGCGCGGCTGCGGCAGCCCTCTACCATCTGTTTTCTCCCACCCCATGTACCAGCCATCTACCTTAGCATGACTACCACTCAAAAATCCGTATGACTGGCGATCATGCTCAATGATGGTGGTTTTTTTCATTATTTCGCCGTGTTCAATTGTTTCGATGTTAATTAATTTATTTATTTATTATCTACGCCCATAGGACGCGCCGAAAACATCGTACATTAGAGAACAAACAGAAGTGAAGATTCAAACATTAAAACAAAAAAATCAAAGCACAAAAAAACATCTAAAGGAAATAAACATCGAAAAGGAAAGGGAAAGGCTAAATCACAAATCCGCGAAAACCCGGTACGCAGTCGCAGTCACTAGCAGCGGTTTGCATGACGAGAATATTTTTTATGCAGTATGTAATTTAAGAGTCATTGTATTGGGTGTAGGTTAGGGAGTAGGCGAGGCTTTACACAAGTCTCTGCGCTACGGAGAAAGTTAGGAAACGTCTTTTCTCCTTTTTTAATTGAAATAAACCTTCTTTCCTAATGTTTGTCTTCTGTTTTGAATCAATAGGCCATTTATCCTTTATCCAACACGATGACACTTGAGTTACCATAGCAAGGTCAAGAAAATGGAAGGGGTGAAGATCGATCACGGAATCCATTTTCAGGGGGGAATCATCAAGTATTAGAGTAGTTCTGTTCGCCAAGTGTTCCTTTTTAAAAACTAATATATTACTTCCTTTTGTGGAACACTGTACATGATTCAAGCCGCCGTGAAATCAAATGCTGTTTCAACTTGGCCAATCCGAATATTACAATCGGTTAAATCGATATTTAGATGCCATATGTATAACCCTGTCCGTAGTACGCAGAAACGCGTCGCCGCTACAGTTTGCAGCCTCACGTTCATAGCATTTGGAGATCGGCGGCGGCGAGAAATCTTGTGCGGCGAGGCACGCCGCTATTCCCTCCGCCGCTCCTCTCAGCGGCGGGACTCTGATCGACCCCTTACTCAGAAAAATGAAAACAAGTTACTTGTTACATAAAAGCCCGAAAACAAGTTACTTGTAACATATCTGAGCCGATGTAAGTTACTTGCGACTTATCTCAGGTCATTCAAGTTACATGCAACACATTAACGGAATACCGCGTGCAGTGAGCTCCCGATATGTTACATGTAACTTAAACGGCACAAGGTAAGTCGCAAATAACTTAAATCAGCGAAGAAGACATTCCCATGAGAGTATAAGACGCGCTCCCGGGGTCAGGCTTAGGACATATGTTAAATGTGATATATCGGCCCCTCGCTCGCAGGCCAAATGTCACACGTAATATGTTTTTGATGGTGAAAACATAATACTTGTAACACAAGAGATTATTACAATATACTTGTAATACATCTCCGTCAATGTAAGTTACATGTCAATTATCTCTACTCAAGTAAATTAGATGTAGTAACATAATTCAAAAACCCTCAGCAGTAGAGGGCCAATACCGAACACGTTCTCCAAACCTGCACAGCATACGGGCCGTCGAGTACCTTGGCGATGAGCGCAGGTCCATTGGATTGACATTCGACCGGGTGATCACTCGGCCTAGGTCGAGTCGTTGGTCTCTCGCTCCTCACGGTTCGTGTTAATCGTGGGGAGGATTAGGGGGATCGACATACATTACTTTTTAAGCTCAAACTACTGTTTCATGTATAAAGCTGTGCGTTCCAAGCTTGCTGCTTCAGCTATGGAGCAGCAAGCTTTAGGCTCCGGGGAAGTCCAAGAGAGCTTAAAGGCTGCTGATTCGAACCTGAAGCAGCAACTTGGAACTTGCAGCTCCAACCCTTAAGCATCGAGCTTTAACTTGCAGCTCTAATCAAGCTACATGAAACGTAAGTGTGTTACATGCGATATAAAGGTAAGATACTTGAATATCTCAAGTATCTTACACTTTATATTACATGTAACATGTTTTCATTTTTCTGAGTTAGTCGTTATTCATCCGAAAGCCGATAGTTGACACACGGGGTGGAAGAAAACGGATGAGGGAGGGCTGTCACAGACCGCGCCGCGGTGGTGCATTACGGTAGCAGCGAATGCGGGTGAAGAGGGGAACCTGTGCACTCTCGAATAAAGGCACTACACAATATCCTCGCATACTCACCGTAAATCGAATAAACTGTAAACGAAATTTTTCGCTTCATCAAAAATGTCTGGAGAAACCCGGTCCTCAGACAGCCTATCTGAAAAAGCAAAACCATCAAGAGGCGAGATAGTAAGAGGAGAGTAACACGCGCATTAGAAACAATCACATACCAAACACCCGCTCAGCAATCTTTTTTGGAAGAGATATGCTGCATGCCGAATCCGAATCAATATATCTACTGAAGATGTTTCGTGCGTCCAGAAGGGCAACTGCAATGACCGGAAAAAAATACAGATAAAGCTCCGACAAATGTAATCTTTCACTAATTTCAACAATTTTCGAACCAGTCGGGGACAGAAACGAAAAAATATCAGAAATGCATTGCAGAAAAAACATTACCTAAGACACTGATAACTTACGAGCATTCTCGGCCTCTCGCGAGGACTCGACCAACTCGTGGCCGAGGGACGCTTTGAAGCCTTCAACATGGATCCAAAACTTTATAAGGTTCAACTTGTCTGAAATTGAATTATCAATCTACCAGCATAGAAAAGCTGACCGCAAAAGAAAAACAAAAATTTTGGCTTTGTGAAATATACTTTGAAGAGAACCAGGAACTATTTTTTTCCAGTGAAACGCTAGTATACCCATGGTTTTGAAGAGCCAGCGATGACAGCGTTAGCCAAAGGGTTGAGCTAAAGCGATCCGTCCCTCCTTTTCGTATTTATCATGCTGTTACAACTACAGTGTGGTGCGAAGATATGTAAGCTCTGGTACAGCCGTAGTGACCTGTTGATTTCGATTATCACCAGCAGCGGAGCGGTGGGCCTCGGTGAAATATAACTAGTGATAAAGAGGTTTCGACGAAAAAGCCACCGCTCCGCGCTGTGATAACCGAAAACATGAGTTCACTTGGAATGAAACAGAGTCTATAAAGGCATCCTATTTCTTGCTGATATTCGCTTAGTATTGATCGGCGAATCCAAACGTCGACAGCAGGTCTCTGAGGTGTCGCCAAAGAGCACATCGGCTGACAACACGAAAAAAGCAGCGTCGGCGCGGAAGAACCTGCTATCGCCTCAGAAAGCCGAGCTGTGGACCTCGTATCGCCGAAAACGGGAGCGACGGCGAAACGTGGCTGAAGCCCCAAAGCGTTAAGCTGTCGACATCCTATCGCCGGGTTTGTAATCATAGGATGGCCTATCTAGAGAGTTCAACCAGTGAGAGGATATATGAATTGTCATTTTAATTAATTACCCAAGTTTGGTTTAATTACCCAAGTTTGAGGTATCTGGCGGTTGGGTAATTCGTATGGTCTCGATGTGGTCCTGTCGTCTATGCTGAGGACGTGTCCGACTGCTGTGGTTCTGTATCCAGTTCAACGTGTCGTGGAACAGTTGTGAGTACCTCTGTGGCGGGGAACGAAAATCGTCATCACTTTCCTCAACTGCCACCAGATAAGGTCTACCCGTTTCGACGGCTCTTGTTATTTTCATGCCGCGAGCTGCTCCCCGCCAGTCTATCATTCAGACACGAACTGCGGCAAGTCGTGCAACTGACGCTGGATCGCAGGAACCGATGGACTTTGCGATGGCTGTCGATCAACTGATGAAGGACACTTCCCTTCCTGTACATGTGAAAGCAAAGATAAGTCACTTTTCGACCATTAAAGAGAGTTTCGATTCTATTATGTCACGAAATGCTGAACTTGTCGATGAAAACAAAGCACTTGTTACTAGGAATACTCAGTTGTCACAAGAAAATTCATCATTGCAAGCTGAACTGTCTGCTCTTAAGTCTCAAGTCACTAGGAATTCTGTCGTCAATCATCCTGTGCGTGATTTTTCTCAGGTTTCAAGCCTCAATTCTACCATTCCGGAAAATTCTAACACTGGTTGTATTTGTATGGAACACGAAAGGCAGCGATCCATTGTCATTTCTGGCTTATCTGAGTCATCTGGTAGCTTGCCATCTCAGAGAGTGACATATGATAAGAGTCGTATCCACGAATTACTAAATCACCTCGATGTTGAATGCAGCCCCGTTTCTGTGTATCGCATGGGCAGGCTAGGTGGTCGTCCCCGTTTGGTTAAGATTGTATTGCCAACCACTCGCCATGCGAACCTTGTATGTAATAGAGCTCATTGGTTAAAGTCGTTTCACACTAAAGGGTTGTACATTAGGCACTCGCTGACGAAAGAGGAATTGGAAAAGCGTAGGGCGGAACGCCGCAATATCGGCGCCCGCGGCCCTTTCTCTTCCATCTTGTCAACGAGTGACCCGGTGGCTACCCCCTCTATTCTGTCCCTAGGTGACCCAGCCGTTACGAGCTCGGGAAACTGCTGAACCATCCCCGGATAAACTCGTGCCGTCTTACATGTATCGTCACCAATATTCGTTCTTTGGTCAAAAACGTAGATGCGGTGAAATTCGTGCTCCAAAAGTTCGACACGGATATTATCTCTCTAACTGAAACATGGTTATGCGGTGGGGTCGAGTCGGTCTCACTACTGGGTGACTGGTGCTCGCATTACGAGGTTTTGAGGTCTGACCGTCTTCGCAAAAAAGGTGGGGGAGTTCTTTTCATGGCTAGAAAGCTCTTTTGTCCAGTTCTTGTCTTTCAGGAGTCCGTCCCTGATGCTTATGAAATCCTTTGCACTGACTTGGAAATTGATTTAAAACCTATACGTTTTGTAGTTGTGTACAGGACACCATCTTGTACTTCGAACTTGTCTGAGCAACTGTATAATACCATCGGCGACCTTATTTCTTGTAGCTGGCCTTCAATCATCACAGGCGATTTTAACCTCTCGGATGTCAATTGGAATGAACCATCTGAGTTTGCCAATGTGAGTTCCATCTCGAGAAGCTTTCTAACTGTGTGCTCGAGTCATAGCCTTGAGCAATATGTCAGGGCGTCGACCCGTGGTGGTCATGTTCTTGACCTAGTTTTGTTTAATGATAATTGTATGGTAAATTCTCTAAGCATATCTCCACCGTTGGGCTCCAGTGACCACTCTACCGTTCATTTTGCATTAAATCTTCCAAGGCGGGATGCTCCCGTGGTGTATAGAAGGAATTTCAGCAAAGCAAATATTGATGGTATTCGCAACCATCTACTAAATGTTGACTGGTTTGGTTCCCTGAGCACTGTTCCTAGTGTGGATGAGAAGTACGAGCTTTTCCTTTCTATTATCCATCACTGCATTGATACTTTCGTTCCTCTTGAACCTTCCTGCCGTGGTAAACTGAAGCTTCCAACGCACTTATCCGCCCTTGAGCGGTTGAGATCTGAGGCTTGGCGTTTGGCTAAAATTCACGACTGTGCTGACGTCTGGGAGCGGTTCAAAAGTATCAGTGAACGTTTTACAAGGAAATTGAAGAAGTATAATAACCATATTGAGAAGAAAGCTGTCGAGTCAAATAATAAACATTCCTTCTTTAGATTCATCAACTCTAAACTCCGAGAAAAACCAGGTGTTGGGGTCCTTAAAAGCCCTAGTGGCACATTGGTGAGGAATGCTGGGAATAAAGCTGAGTTGTTGGCGGACGTTTTTCAAGAGTCGTTTTCTGACTCATCTCCGGTGGATACTCGACCTGTCTCCAATTGTTTCGCCGTTATGGCCGATTCCTGTTGGTTTCACAAGGACGAGATTATCAAGGAACTTCTAGCCTGGCCTTCATCCAATTCTGTGACTCCCGACGCCATACCACTTAGCTTCATCAAGCAGATCGTTCTTGATATTGCAGGTCCTTTGGAGTACATTTTCAATCTGAGCTCTATGTCTGGAGAGGTCCCCCTCAAATGGAGGCAATCGTTTGTTACCCCTATTCCAAAAAAAACCCTTTCACTGACCCTGCTAATTTCAGGCCAATCAGTATAACATCTATCTTCTCACGGCTGTTCGAAAAAATTCTCAAAAAACGAATCGTAACTCATTTGGAATCAAATCAGGTTATCTCTCCCTTCCAGCATGGTTTCCAGAAAGGTAAATCTACTGTGACGTCATCTATTGAAGCGCTTAATAAATGGACAGCTCTTCTTGACGATGGAAAGAGTGTAGACGTTATCTATTTTGATTTTGCCAAAGCTTTTGATAAGGTTCCCCATGACAAGTTGTTGCAAAAACTTTTGATGGTTGGGATTCATCCTCGAATAGTTACATGGATACGTTCATTCCTAACTGATAGGACGTTCTCGGTCTGTATAGACTCTTCTCGGTCGATTCCAAGACCAGTCCTGAGCGGTGTGCCCCAATGGGGAGTATTGTCTCCCATCCTTTTCAACATATACACTCACGAAATCGCCGGTCTTATCGGTTCCTGTGGCACCGGTTTCAGTGCATTTGCGGACGATATCAAGATCTACCTGGACGTCTCCCAACCAGAGAATTGTATCTTACTGCAGCAGTCTATTGACATTGTTAGTACTTGGTCTCGTGATTGGAATCTCCCATTGGCAAAGGAAAAGACGAAGGTTCTCCACTTGGGTCATAGCAATGCTAACAGTAAATATATTGTCGATGGTTGTCAGATCCAGGAAGTTGATGAAATAACTGATCTAGGGTTCATTATCACTACAAATCTGAGTTTTGATAAGCACTGTGAATCTATCGCGAAGAAAGCAACTTTTGCTATGAATAATATTTTTAGAGGTTTGTCAACTTGCAATCCATCTGTGCTTATCAATGCTTATACCACGTATGTAAGGCCTCTACTCGAGTACGGTACCCCGGTTTTCAACCCCGCCAAACTCAAGAATATAAACAGATTGGAAAAGATACAGAACAAATTTACTAGAAGAGTTCTGATCAGACAGTATGGCTTTATCTATGGGCAAATGCCTTCCGCTGCTGACAGAAACGAACTCTTTAGTCTCGAGCCTCTGATTCTCAGAAGGAAGAAAAATGACCTATTTCTCTTCCATCAAATCCTTTTCAACGTAAACTTTGGTCTAAGGCCTGGGGATTTCGTAAGAACGAGAGACTCTGTCACTCGGGGGGGGGGGGGGCGATAAAATTCCATCGCACCGTGTCTAACCTTGAATGTCGACGCTGCTTTTTCACGAATAGGGTTATTCCATTATTCGAGGATCTCAGTAGAAATGATAATATTCCTGTCGAATTTGGTGCCTTCAAAAACTTGGTACGAGTAAAACTGGCTCCTGGGGGGCAGCCGAGTATCCCTCCGTAGCGCTTGGATTACTCGAAATCCTGCTCTTCTCTTTTGACTATTGTTCGTTCCAGTTGGTTACAATGTTTACATCTTTGACTACTTCGTTTGAGGTTGTTTTTTTTGTCTCATTTTTTTTTCTTTCACATGAGTGTAAACTTGTGTAATAAATATAATGTGTATAATATATGTATTATTGCTGTGGTATTACTAATATGTTTAATTATTAGGCTGTTACCAAAAAAAAGCAAAAAATGAAGGCTATCGAATTTTCCTGGTCCGTCTGTGATCTTCCGATCAAGTATGGTGTACTATTTGGAAGTTCAACTCTTCGTCTATGTAAAAGCTCCTAGATACCCGAAAAAAATCGTGAATACAAGTGAAAAACTCAGCAAATACTACAGGGACGACGTCAACCCAGTCTATGCATTCGCAAAGAATCACTCTGAGAGAAACACGTCTGTGCCAAGGGGCGGATTCGTCCCGACCAAACCCCATAACGCGAATGAAGACTTCAACTGACGTTGGCATTTTCTCCAGCAATGACGGAAACACTTTTTCATGAATCACAATTTCTCATGAATTTGTATAAAAATAAGGCCAGTAAAAAAGGTTATACACAAAAACAATGCTGGCTTTATAATGCTGCACTACTCAAATGTTTCGACTTTTGCTCGAGTGTGTTCTATTCCTCTCATCGTGTACACCAAATTATATAACCAAACACCGCGAAACGATGAAAAGCATGATCCCAGTGTAATACAGCCAATTTTCCTCAGTTCGTTCATGGCAATGACAGATATTCTTTAGGAAGCGAACCGTGTTTAACACGCCGACTTGTTCACAGACGTAATGTGTCGAAAAAATTATGCCATCCTATAACTAACAGGCAGGGTAAGGCATGCCCTGGTTACCGGCCCTTCGGAGGTGCGCCCCCCCCCACCCAAGTTGGAAAATTTTGCGGCCCTCCCCCAACTTATCAAAGACGTTTTTTTTTCATTATTTCACGCTTTGCGGCACCATGCATACCACGGCTACCCGGCTGATCGATACATAGGATTTGCACATGGAACTTACGAAGTCCCGCTCTCGGCTTCAACGGGACCAATCGACCTGGCAATCAGGCAGTAACTTTTTGTTGTGATCTTTTTCCAAATAATATCGATTAATCGCTTACCGGCACCAGGTATGCCGCGGCTACCCGGCTGATCTCGGCTCTAATGGGACCAATCGACCTGGGACTCGGGCGGTAACTTTTTTTTGTGATCCTCTCCCAAACAAGCACTGCACCAGCCCAAGCCGGAAAACTCGCCTAGTCACCTTTTTCAGAAGCGCCAAGTCAAATTTGCGTTTTTTCGCAACTTTGACGCCCCAGCAGACACACTAATCGTCCTTGGTTCGGCCGCAAGAGGTCCGCGATTGAAACTCGGCTCAGTATAGGTCCCTTTAAAGCCGAAGCCACCCGTCTGGAGACATTTGCCGCCGAGCCGCGCCTCGGTTACCGGGCGGTTTTTCGACCCCTGGTAACCGACGTCCCGTTCTCGGCTCTAATGGGACCAATCGACCTGGGACTCGGGCAGTAACTCTTTTTTTGTGATCCTCTTCCAAATAAGCGCTGCACCAGCCCAAGCCGGAAAACTCGCCTAGTCACCTTTTTCAGAAGCACTAAGTCAGAACTGAGTTTTTTGGCAACTTTGACGGCCCGGCAGACACACTAATCGTCCTTGGTTCGGCCGCAAAAGGTCCGCGCGATTGAAACTAGACTCAGTATAGGTCACTTTAAAACCGAAGCCATCCGTCTGGAGTCTATTGCCCCCGAGCGGCGCCCAGGGTCAGGCAGACCGTTGTCCAGGACCTCGACGAAGCTACGTCCCCCCCCCCTGTGAGCTCAAAATTTTTGAAAAATGTTCAGAACTTTTACGTCCCCCCAGGTCCTGAAAACAAATTAACAGTTTTTGTGGTCAAAAATTTTAAAAAAGTATATTTCAAACTGGACTTTTAAAAAAATAGTTACTGCACTTCCTATCCGACTGATTAGCCCCAGGGAGTAAAGTTTTGACTTGCCCTTAAAGGCAGCATACACGCTCGCAAACATGGTCGAGATATCAGTATGAATAGGCCCGCACGGCCCCTACCGTGTCGTCAACGACGTTTGAAGCGCTGAAAATCATCCAGAATGACATAATTTGAGCAATCATGTCTCGCACGCCGGTATTTTCACACCCCTTCGAGTAACAGAATAAAAAGTTAAACTTGAGAAAACATGTGATGATTGAGAGTGATAGCACTATCAAATGGGAGTGCACGAGAGAAACAGCTCGATTTACCTGGATATTACATGCTTGTGCACTGATGAAATCCTCCATTTTCAAAAGCCAGCCGGAGTAGAGCGGCATTCTCAAACGTGGACGAGAGTTAATCGGTATGTAGACATGTTTTACCCAAGTCAATCGAGCTGTTTCTCTCGTGCACTCCCTTTTGATAGCGCTATCACTCTAAACTATCACATGTTTTCTCAAGTTTAACTTTTCCTTCTGTTACTCGAAGGGGTGTGAAAATACGGGCGTGCGTGACAGGGATGGTCAAATACTGTCATCCTGGATGGTTTTCAGCGCTTCAAACGTCGTTGACGACATGGTAGGGGCCGTGCAGGCGTATTTATGCTGATATGTCGACCATGTTTGCAAGCGTGTATGCTGCCTTTAAGCAACAACATCAGTATTAAGAAGTAACTGAAATTGTGATACAGGTCGCCTCACAACCTCATGATGGCATAACGACGAAGAAAAATGTGGGCCAATTGAAGCAGAAATCAAAAAAAACGCTGGAAACTTGTTCCTTGCTTACACTGAGTTTCGTCCTAATTTTGGTCGTGCAGTAAGCTAACAAAGAGTCAGCAATGATTTAAAAGTGACGCAATAGACGAGCTTGAGCTGATAGGATTTTTTGTAATGGAGAAAATTACGGTGGGGATATAGAACGTTTCCGAACTTTTATTGGATTCCAACCTCGGAACGGGTAAAACTCTTGCGTATGCCGAGCCTTAATCGGGGAAGTTTTGGACTCTCGATAACAGCTCACTAATCATAAAGTTTCACGAAACCTGGTGGCAAACCTAGTTGGATGGGGCCACTCAGCGTACGAGGGAAGAACGAATGTTACACTATTAAAGATCGATGCATTTCGATGGAGTTTCTGTAAGAGCAATTCCTGATAGCACTATCAAATAGCAGATACCGACAGAATTCTACATTTTGACGGATAAGAAACTTCCAACTAGGTTTGCATCGACACCTCCGAGAGGATGGAACCCTTTTGTGGGTGCGAAAACCTTCACAGATTCAAAAAAGTTTGATTCCCAACTATTATTGTTAAAACAGAAGGGGTGCGAGCGCCCGTGGGAGAGGGGTGTCACCTGCGGTGGTTTTGCGGGCACTGTACTGCGCAACAGTGCCCGCAAAACCACCGCAGGTGGCAGACGCGGCTTGACATTGGAGCGCGATATTTTTCGGCGGCTCGCCGCAGTGGTAAGTAAAACCACTTGCTCCGGAATGCTCTAAATTGAGGAGTTTCCGAGCGAAATCGTGGTACTGAATAGAAGGTAGAAAAAAAGATGGGAATTTTTACTTTAGGATGTTAAAATTGCCTTTTTGAAAAAAAATCACCGTTGTCCAATTTCGGCCGAAGGCGCGGTTTTGACAACGGTTTTGGACCTTTATCAGCAACTGTGGATCTTTCGATCTTAACGATTTAAAAAGGAGAAAGAGTCTCTGCTGCGCTGCCGAGATGTCGTACGTTCGTGCCGTGGCAGTGTGGAGGAAAGAAGATCGCCTCCGTGCAAACCGACGTCAACCCCTCCGAGAAGAGAGTTTTTGTCATGGGAGAGGTGCTGGTTGGCCGCAGCTCTCCTGAGGATTTTATTACAAAGGGCCGGCGTCGAGAGGAATCCTGGTCCAGCGCAGAAGTACCTATGCGCCACGTGCGGCCAGGATGTTAACTGGAGACATACCAGCGTCCAGTGCTTCGGATGCCAAAGGTGGGTGCACCTCTCCTGTTCGGGCCTCAGTTCTGTGAGGCATCATGACTCATCCTTTCGTTGTGTTCTATGCTCTGCCCCTAGCAACTCTGATTCCTCAATTACCAACCGCCCCCTCTCCATTGTTCACATTAATCTCAACGGCCTTCGCAACAAGTTATCTGAACTCTCTCTATTCGCACGTTCTCATCACCCGGGTGTTATCATGGTTCAAGAAACCAAGCTCTCTCCTTCTACCACTTACCCCCAGCCTAACATTCCGGGATACACCGCCTATCACATGCCAAGGTCTGCTCTTGGGGGCGGAGTGTCTACTTTCGTGCAATCTGCCTTACCTTCTCATATTATCCCTAATACTCCTAAGGACGGTACTCTCGAAAACATTTCTGTCCACCTCCCCCTCAAAACCCCTTTATCTCTATTTAACATCTATATTCCTCCTATATCATCTTGTCCCCCCTCTTATAATCCTATTCCCCTCCTTAGGCAGTTGTACAACTGCTCACTCTCCCCTTCAGCTGTCTTTGCGGGTGACTTCAATGCTCACACGTTCTGTTCTGCTCTTGATTCTGACGCCAGAGGGGATGATGTCGAAGAATGGGCTGAGGAGTGTGACCTGGTTATCCTCAACGATGACCAGCCCACTCGTCTCCCTGCCAACGGCCGACCTTCTAGCGCAGATATCTCTCTTGTGTCTTCCAATCTTTCTAATGCTTGCACGTTTTCCACATCCACAACTCTCTCCAGTGATCACATTCCTGTCTTTGTCTATATTGATCTCTCTGACTCTCTTGCTCCTTACTCTGGTTTTCGTCATTGTACTTATCTTAATTTAGGTTTAGCAGACTGGACCCTGTTCAGAGATGTTGCACTCCGCCATGCGGTCGACTACCCATGGAATGGTGATGTTCATCAGAAAGAGCGCCATCTAACAAGTGCCATCCGCAAGGCCATGAAAGCAGCAATTCCTGAGGGTCGTGTCAAGACCTTTCTTCCAAATGTCAGCAGGGAAATACTGCAGAAGATAAGAACCAGAGATGAGAAGAGAGCTGCAGACCATCTAGACCCGGAGATTGCTGTGCTGGATAATGAGATCAAGCAGGATCTGGATAAGAACAAGAAGGAATGCTGGGAGAAGTTCACTGAAAAGCAGAATTTCAAGGCGGACGGAACTACGACGTAAAAAGTGTTGAGGAAAATTTCCGGCAAGTCCGCTCCCCCGATGAGCTCCGCTATTGAGTTCGAGAAGAACGTCTTCAAATCAGGGAAAGCGGCTGCTTACGCACTCGGCAAGAATTTTTTCATCACACGTGCCAAGCGAGGCGTTCAAAACAGAGTCACGGTTAGAGAGCTGAGCCAGTTGCCGCTCATGAACGCTTCTGAGGCCTTTACTCTCACAGAAGTAGAGAAGGCTATCAAAGAAATGCGGAATTCGAAGGCTATCGGACCTGACGGTATCTCCCCAGCCATCCTGAAGAAGCTTCCCACGGAACTTCTACCGATGCTTGCAGATATCATTAACACTTCTTTCCGGACCTGCACTCTACCCCAAGAAAGGAAGACAGCCAATGTGATACCGTTGCCAAAGCCAGGCAAGTCCCCAAGCACGGCAAAAGGCTTTCGACCAATAAGCCTGTTATCGCCCGTCGCTAAATTAGCTGAAAAGTTGATCGTGACGGACCTGGCTGTTCAAAATGAGCGACAGCAGCATCAGCATGGGTTTAGGAAACTTCACTCTACTACTACTGCTTTGTTGGAGATCGTGAGCTTTGCGGTCGATGGGTTCAACATGAGAAAGCCCCTGAGAACGGTGGCGTCGCCCTCGACCTGAGCAAAGCGTTTGACTCTGTTAACTTGGGACTACTGTCCGAGAAACTGCTCAAGTCGTCGCTACCATCATGGCAGAAGCGATGGATTGCAGCGTTCACGAAAGGCCGCCGGGCTAAGGTTCTGTTCCAGAATCACGTATCCGATAGCATTCCAATAGCAGCCGGTGTTCCGCAAGGCGGAGTGTTGTCCCCTGCCCTATTCAGCCTGTATCTTGAGGACATTCCCGAGCCTCCCAATGATGTAAAGATTGTTATGTATGCCGACGACATCACCATCATGTGCCAGGATCGTGACCTGCAGATAGCCGCTAACAAGATCAGCGCCTATCTCGTCGAGTTGAAGCTCTTCCTCGATAAAATGATGCTCACAGTCTCCGCTGCAAAATCCTCTGTTTCAGTGTTTACAACAAACACTAAGGAACACAGTGCCCATACAGATGTCAAATGGGATGGTGACCTGTTGCCAGCAGCAAAATTCCTCAAGCTGCTTGGCCTTATTCTTGATCCGTCACTGAAGTTCCACAAAAACGCGGAACAGAAACAAACAGTCGTCAAGGCTAAGCTTAATATCTTGAGAGCTCTCGGAGGAACATCATGGGGAAGCAGCCGAGAGACTATAACGAGAACCTACAGAGCAATACTTCAGCCGGCTCTGGAATATGCGGCACCAGTGTGGCAGCACCTGGTCTCTGACAGCTCCTGGAATAAGCTGCAGCGTGTGCAGAATGCTGCGCTTAGAATTGCTACCGGTTGTGCAAGGAGCTCCCTAATAGAACATCTTCACGCGGAGGCCTGCACATTGCCGGTCAAGGAGCATTGTGAACTCCAGGCACAGCAGATGTATATTAATGTTCTGAGACAGCCGAATCATCCGACAAAGAGAATCATGAAGCCCATTAGAGAGAGGTCGAATAGGACGCCGTTCGCCGATGCTCCTCGTAAAGTTGATGCACAGAGATGGGCCGACTCCAACATGGAAAGGATTCGTATTCTGCGTGAGGAGCACACCCAGTTTGTTCGAGGATATCTAACGAAGGCGGCTGTGAACCCTATCTTAAGAGCAGTGCCGCCTCGGCTTTGCGAGTCCGAGTCTCAACTCGGCAGACGAGCCAGATGTGCTCTTGCCTCGCTGCGCTGTGGTCACTCTATTCTGCTCATGTCTTACGTCAACAAGATCGACAGCAGCCGACCAGACTGTGGTGCTCCCGGACACGATTCATGTGCCCGAAGAGACCTACCTCCTTAACCACAATAAACCTTTGGACGAATCCTGTGAAGGCCGCCCAGTTCCTCAACCTATGACAAAAAAACCACTTTGAGGCTGCAGAAGAAGAAGTCAGGGAAAGAGGCCGCGAATGCTCTTGGGAAGCATTTTTTCATAACTATAACAAAAAGAGAGAAGCAGAATAGAATTACTGTGCGGGAACTCTGTAAATTGCCACTCATGGCTGAAGATGATGCAGTCACGCCCGTCGAGAAGGTGATCAAGGAAATGAGTAACTCGAAGGCAGTAGAGCCAGATGGTTTGAGCTCAGCAGTTCTAAAGAGACTGCCAAGTGAACTACTACCCCTGCTCGCTGACGTCATTAATACATCGTTTCGCACCTGTACATTACCTCAAGATTGGAAAGTGGCACGCGTCATCCCATTGCCGAAGCCGGGTATATCACCATCCACGGCAAAAGGTTACAGGCCAATCAGTCTTCTCTCACCTATTGCCAAAGTTGCCGAAAAATTGGCTGTGGAGGAGCTCGCCGAACATAATAGCAAACAAAAGCATCAACATGGTTTCCGTAAGCTACATTCCACCACTACGGCCCTGCTGGAAATTGTGAGCTATGTTTTGGACGGCTTCAATGCCATGAAACCTCATCGAACCGTAGGTGTACCCCTCGACCTAACGAAGGCTTTTGACACTGTAAACTTGGGCATTTTGTCGGAGCCTGTTATGGTCTACCATTCCGCCCTGGCGAAAGCGGTGGATAACCGCATTCACCAAAGGACGTCGGGCAAATGTGCTATTTCAAGGGCACGTCTCCAATAGCATCCCAATTGACGCCGGCGTACCTCAAGGAGGAGTTTTATCGCCTGCTCTTTTTAGTCTGTATATTGAAGATCTACCCGTTCCATCCCAAGACATCAAGGTCGTTGCATATGCGGATGATATTACTATACTATGCCGGGATCGCGACATAAGTGTAGCTGCCAGTAAGATCAATGACTACTTGATCGAGTTGAAATGTTTTCTCGATAGCAAAATGCTCACGGTTTCTGCTGCTAAACCATCCGTCACCGCCTTTTCCACTGATCCTGCGGAGCACAGAGCTCATCCCATGGTGAAATGGGACGAAACTCGCTTGCCGGCCGCCCGCTTCCCTAAGCTACTCGGACTCGTGTTGGATCCTTCGTTGAAGTTTCATAAGAACACTGAGCAGAAGCAAGCTACAGTGAAAACAAGACTCAACGTCCTACGTGCTCTCGGTGGAACCTCCTGGGGGTGCAGTAAAGAAACGATCCTGACCACGTACAAGGCCATCGTACAGCCCGCCCTGGAGTATGCTGCACCAGTCTGGCAGCATATCGTGTCGGACATATCCTGGTCCAAGCTGCAGCGCATCCAAAATGGAGCACTGCGAATCGCAACAGGCAAGCTCTCCAGTAGAGCACCTACACGCCGAAGCTCGCATCCTGCCAGTTAAGGACCATTGCCAACTCCACGCGCAACAGCTGTACATAAACATTCTGAAGCAGCCAAATCATCCGTCGCGAAGAGTATTAGACCCCGTGAGAGAGAGAGAGGTATAAGAAAGCCGTTTGCTGATGCTCCCACGAAAATCAATATACAGAGATGGGCCAACGCACAACAAGAACGCCTCCGTCTCTTACGTGCTGAGCATACCCAATTCGTCAAGGATCAGTTATGCAAGGCCGCCGTAAACTCCATTCTCGGAGTCGTGCCGCCTGAGGTCAGCGAAACCGAGACGGAACTCGGTAGGCATGCCAGGTGCACCCTTGCCTCGTTGCGCTGCGGGCACTCCCCCATGCTTATGTCTTATTTACATAAGATCTGTTGTGATGGGAAATCAAACATCAGTTGATTTATAGACTGATCACCATGTGGGTGGGTTTTGATCTAGGCGCGAAAACCGGCCAATCACAGAGCACCCACCGCGCTATATCAACCCCTGCCGCCGCACTGTTACAGATCCTATTGGGATTCGTCTACCACGCCGTTCCTGCACCACCACCGCTCTACTCCACGCCTCGACGCCACGTCACCACTACTACGCCTAGCAGCCAACCACTCGCCTCACTACTCACTGTTATTCTTGCTGTACATTTTGCACTAGCCACCTACGTTGTGGCACCCTTTTGGATAATAAATTTTTGCACGCCGATTGTGTACCGTACACAACAAGATTGATAGCAGCAGACCTGACGAGTGCTCGGATTGTGGTAATAAAGGGCATACTACTGCGCACGTTTTCAACTGCCCGATGAGACCGACATCGTTAACGACAGTAGATCTGTGGACGAATCCGACGCTTGTGGCTCAGTTCCTCAGTCTATGACAGAACCCTCTCTGTGGCTGCAGAAGAAGGAGAAGAACAAGGGGTGAATGAATGAAAATATATCCGACAAGGGAACTACTTTTAGCCAGCCTGGCCATTCGGAATGAAACGTACTTTTCTAGAACCGTTTTGACGTAGAATCCGATTCATATCTTCACAGCTGCCTAAAACCACTTTCGGATTCAATTTTCAAAATACTAACAATAAGGTAGGTTTTGCCCCCTAAATGGCCCTTTACCTACCGTAACCTACAGTAAACCTGAGAATTTCGACAAACGGACTCCAGATTCGTGTTCACCACCCTAGATTACCCCTGCGTACAAGTTTGGAGCCGAATCCGAAATTTTTTTCAAAACACCCTTAAAATTTCATGGCGTTGCCGCCAGACTTTGAAAACCGCATATAACTTTTTTTCAGTGGTTTTGGGCAGCTGCAGAGACTGTAATCGGATTCTATGCCAAAAACGGTTCTAGAAAACCATACTTCATCCGGAATGACTACGCTGACTGAAAGTAGTCCCTTGTCAGTCGTCCAATTACCAGCGCAAGGGTGAAGTCATTTCCACATAGGGCTGGTAGCGCATATTTGAAGCCAGTTTAGGTGGCACGTCTCGAAAATTTTATTCAAATCCCAGATTTAGCTTTTTCATTAGTTCTTTTTTCGTTGAGATAGATCAACAGGGCTGTAATAGGGATGTTTTTCCATCCAAGAATCGTTTTTTTGTGTAGGTCTTCTTTTTGCGTGTTCTTTTTTGTTGTTTTTGTTCTCACACACTTACTTTAAAGGCAGCGTCCGCGCAGAAAACCGCACTTGGTTTTTTCTTTTCAGTCCAAAGTTTGAACCATGTGGAGATAGCTGGCAAAGCTTGAGACCTCAATGCTGCGTATTCATGTTGTTGTTGTTGCCCATCATCCACCATACACACTGATCCTGGATCCAATTTCTGGGATCCTCTTCTTTGAAGGATCTCTGAGTGGGGCGTTTTTCCACCCTCTTTTTTGTTATTTGATCTTTTTTTTTAATTTCATTTTTTTTAAATTCTTTTTCTTTTTTTTACATTTCAAATTCATTATTGCATAATTAAAGTGACAGGAAATGGGCTACTTCCACTGCTTTGAGCCAGAGATCTTCTATTGTGAGGTGCGTTGGCTTTCCAGAGCAAGAGAACATGTGAGGTACTGTGTGTTCCTCAAGCCTGCAGTCTGGGCAAAGTGGATTATCGGCTGCTCCTATCTTATGTACTCAGGAACTCGGTGCTCGCGACCCGCGCGCATTTCGGGCCTTGCTCGCCACCCGCTCACCCCTCATTTTGAAGTGCTCGCCACCCGCTGCCCCCTCGTCTCCGCTCGCCACCCGCTATCGGTATAGCGGGTCAGGAGCGCGAGTGGTGATGGTACAGCGGGTCGCGAGCACTTTGCGAGCCAGTCACCCGCTGTTCTCAAATAATCAATGTTGGCGTCTCTCACCTCTGCATTGATTTCTTTTTTTTTGCTCTTGCTTTCATTTTCTTCTGTGATTCGAAACTACGATGAAGTTTACGTACGTGATTGCTGTGACCCGTTAGCTAGACTGTTCGTGCGACCTCGTTATCATTCGGCGAGGCAGCACATAATAATGTATTATGTGTGCCTTAGGTGTACCCACGAGTATCCCTGTGAGGTGTTAATGACTCGCACTGCAATTCCCGCGCAATCACACCTCCATCATCACCATCCTCACGTCAACGTGTTATAATTCGATACGCCTCCGTCATCCGCACCGTGCATGATGACTTTTTCCTCAACTTTTTTTTGCAGCCGGGACAATATTCCAAATGATTGAATATATTTATAAAAATATTTTGCAACACCTCAAATTAGTCTAAAAAATTAAATGAAAAAAATCGCTCATCTCTTAATCTCAAATTTCGAATGTCTCTGTGAATTAAAAAAATATGAATTATATTCGATGAAATTCAATAACTGTAATTTTATCCGAATAAAGAATCTGCCAAATAATAAAGGAATATTCGGCCGGGTATTTGAATCTCTGAACAGTTTTAAATCGAGTATGTAACATTATAGTTTTGTTTCGCTGGCAAAATAATTTTGGTCTGCCAGGTGCCCTTTATTAAATGTTTTTTCCCTACACGTACTTCTTCATTTCTTATTTTACCCCGCTCCTGTATAATATAATATATGTTTTCCAGATGGAGAAATTTTCCGTTGGTACGCATGCTTTCATTCCGAAACCGGTCCACACAGAGTACGCGCCTATGGAGGTAAAATACTATTTTTAATTGTTTGCTGATCTTTTCCTCGGGCGTATCCCAGACGGAAAGAATGCTAGTTCCAAGTTGTGGAATAGGTGTCTTATTTTTTAGGGTACAGTTAGAAAATCTTGAACAAAATTGCCAACTTGACTTATAAGTTTTCCTTGAGATACTTACAATCCGAATCTTTTTTGAGATGTTAGAGGACCGAAGCAGAAGAAGATCCGCCGTTTTGGAGTGGCTGGGGAATGGGCGAAGGAACATGGAAGATGATCCGCGAGTGATTCGTTAGTGATTTTGAAAAGTGTCTACGGAGTCGAGGTACTTGATTAGTAATTCGGGATTTTTTCTTTGGGAGTCATTTGATTTATACAGCACATTTCAGCTTCTACAAGGGTCTCGGTCGGACGGAACACGAGCGCCGGACGTCGTTAGATGCACTGGTGAGGGATCGAATTAAATTAAATGGCGAGCTATTCAGGTCTCTGCAGAAGGCGCTGTAAGTTAACCTAAGGTTTACGGTGATTTCCTAAGCATATACGAACATATTTTCCGATTGCTCACTTTTTCTACTGAAGAAGTAATACAGTATTATTTCAGGAGAGACATGCGCAGCTACAAGTTCCGCGACGACGACAGAACCTTCCAATGGATACCTAATAATGTAAGTGAGCTGATATTTTTTGTATTTACTACTTAATTCTGCAAAAAATCTATTTTTTCTCAGAGGCACGGTACACCCAGAATCAGTCAAAGTGGAGAAATTGACCCGCAGAGCAATGATGTGAGGTAGATTTTGCTCGATTCAAAAAGAAGAAATTTTCCATTTAGTTGATGTCTTTTACATATGAAATGTTTTATCATAATGTATTAATTGTATTGTGATAAGTAGAGTTAGAGTTTTGATATATTGATATTTAATACCAGGTCCGAATGTACTTGGGTTTATCCTAGATGGGGAGCACTCAGGATTGGACGAAAATGTACCAATGACTGAAGTATTTTTATAGTTTATAAGTACACTGATCAATACCGCCATCGAGTAGCTTTACCTCTTTTTTTTATGATTTAATCCTGAGTGCCCCCCTTCTAGGATAGAACCGAATGATTATTGATGGACATGATATTGTCCATAGTTTGCTACATGTAACGATATCTGAAAATAATGTATTCGTGACCAATGAGATTATAAATTCGATATGAAATCCGCATGAGAAACCATGTTTTTAAACATTTCATTGATTGAACGCCCGTGATGTGAAATATTGATGTGAATGCTTCAGTGCCACAATTGACTTACTTGACTTAATCGGTTGGCTTTCGCCTGACGCGGTCATTCCGCATCTTCACCGAGGTGTGCCGTCCTAGTAGTCAGCCGTGTCCATTTTTCACGGTCTTCAGCCACAATTTGAACACATTCCATCCAGCTGTCACTATTCCATTTCCTGCGAAACGAAACATCGCGCCTGAACTGTCTTTCGATGCCGAGTGACTTTAAATCCTCTTTAACCACATCCGTCCAGAACTTTCGCCTACGCCCAGGTGGCCGTTTCCAGACAGGATTTGGAAGCATTTTTAAAGCGTGTTGTACGAGACGATCCGGCGCTCTTCTTAGTATATGCCCGAGCAGTCGAAGTCGACTTTCCATTGCTGCTTGAGATGGCGTTAGGAGATGCTGGCACCTCCCTCGTGTCAAGCGTTGATGTACTGCGTCGATTTCCTTGTAAAGGTCTTCGTTATGGCATACACGCGGCCAGAAATAACCAAGCAAACGCCTAAAAAGCTTCCTCTCCGTGCAATCCAACCTTTCCATCTGCGTTTTCGGTGCTGCCCACGTCTCCGATCCGTACATCATGATAGGGCGAATAGCGGATAGGTAGACGCGCAACTTGACTTCCTTCGCGATGGTGGTAGACCACAAACACTTGGTTAGAGAATTGAATGCAGACGTAGCTTTCGCACATCGTTGTCGAATATCCGCTGCATAACTACCATCGTTCTTCAGCAAACAGCCCAAATAACAGAAATCGTCCACCAGTTCGATACGTTGTCCGTCCACACAAACTCCAGTTGAAGGCCTCTGAGAGACCCACATCTGCTTACATTTGTCGGGACGAAGACGAAGTCCATAGGCTGCGGCATACTTCCAAACGAGGTTCACAATCCTTTGCAGTTTTGCGTTGTTTTCAGCGAATAACACAATGTCGTCGGCGTACTCCAGGTCGACAAGGGAGCGTCCTGATGGTGTTAGGATCACATCCGCAGGAAACTGTTCTGCAACTCTACGCATGATGTCATCAACGGCGAAGTTGAAAAGAAAAGGTCCTGCAACGGCTCCTTGCCTTACTCCTGTTTTCACCTCGAAAGCTGACGTAAATCCGACAGGTGTACGAACTGCTGCTGTTGTTCCTTTGTTCATGTCCTCGATTAACCGAACATACTTTTCCGGGACTCCATCTGCTCGCAGAGCATTGAGCAATCGATCACGATGAGGAGAGTCGAACGCGGCTTCAAAGTCCAAAAAAGCAAGCTGTAATGGCTTCGAAAACCGCTGCCACGATTCAATTAACCTTCTCACGACGAACACTTGGTCGATGGTCGATCTTCCAGGTCGAAAACCGGCTGGCTCATCTCTGGTCGTTCCTTCACGATGTTTGATAAGTCGCTCGAGAATGATACGTTCTAAAACCTTGTACATGACACGAAGTAGAGAGATTCCTCTGTAGTTCTTAGGATCCGTGACGGATAGCTTCTTGTGAAGAGGTACGATGATCGCATGTCTCCACGAATCGGGTATCCTTTCGCTCATCCATATGGCACGGATGGTGTTGGTCATTTCACGAATCCCAGACGGAGGAAGAGCTTTCAGCATTTCAGCAGTGATGTTGTCATCTCCACCTGCCTTTCCATTCTTCATTTTCCGGACACAATCCAAAACTTCAGACTCAGTCGGCGGTTCCTCACTGACATCGTAATGTGCTCTCTGAACATGCGGGAGCTCAGGTACTGATAGCGCTGGACGATTCAGTAGTGAACTGAAGTAATCCTTCCATATTGGCAGCGTCGCATCACCAACTGCAACTCCATTGGTAGTGTTCAAGACAGGAGAACATCTCTTCATCTTCCCGCTATACTGTCGCAGCAACGTGTAGGCTTTCTTCGGATTCTTCTCCTCCCAAGCCTTCTCGAACTCCTTAGCTCTACACGTCCACTCTCGTTCGCGGTCCCTTTGAAGCTGCCGACGCAACTTCCTCCTCAGACGCTTCTCCTCCACGAAGTTTCCTGCAGTTCGGAGAGCACATACTCTGTTGTAGGTAGATGTTGTTTCTTCTGAGACGTAGGCGAACTTCTTCTTAGGCTGTACAACCGGGAGTGCCTCTTTCGAAGCGTCCTGGATGCACTTGACAAAAGAATCCGCGTCGCAAAGTTTCTTCTTAGTCCGTACTCAGATGTGAATAGAAACGCGTTGTCGGAAATTCCTTCTGCACTCTTCATCTCTGAGACTTGTCATGTCAATCCTCTGGAGAGGCTGAGCCCTCGCTTCCTCTTATGAATCCTCGCAGTGAAGTTCAACAGAACAGGACGGTGATCCGAATCGAATGCGACATCCCACACAGCTCTAGATCTTCGAATGTCCGATACTGGAATATTCCTCGTCAGGACATAGTCAAGCTGTAGTTTCAAAGTTGTCATCTTCCGCTTCCGCTGCTCTTCTGGAGATAGCCGGGTTGGTCCCTGCCACGTAAGCTGATGGCGGCGATGATTCCTCTTGAATGTCGATGCAATAATCAGACCACTGCGTTCACAAAAGTCGACAAGGCGGTAGCCATTGTCCGATGTTTGCTCCACTGGGTAGAACCATTTACCGAGTACTTCGGATTCCTGATCAAGTCCCATCTTCGCATTTGCGTCAATCCCCACGACAACAGCGTGTTGACAAGGTATCCTGGCCAGCAACGTATTGAGTTCCTCATAAAACGCATTCTTCGAATTGTCTTCGGCGGTTTCAGTGGGCGCATGAGCACTCACTATCCACAGATTGAATCCTCTGTGATCCCGCAGTCGTACGAATGCATTCCGACACGACGTTGAGCCGAACTCCTTGACCATACCATTGAAATCCTTCCTTACAGCTATTGCACAGCCTCCCACTCTCCTATCGTCAGCGTTACCGCAGTAGATGGTGTACTCTCCGACGCTGATGACGGGTCTATCCTTGAGGCGGGTTTCCTGCAAAGCAGCAAACGGTGCATGGAAATAGCTCAGAAGTCTGGATAGCGCAGTTTTTTGGATATCACTCGACAGCGATCGACAGTTCAGGGTGGCGAAATTGTGGCTTGTGGCCAAAGACTCCATGACTCCCTAGGTACGGATCCTAAGGTGTTATGGACCAGAGGCCTTAGTGTGCCGGACGGCGACACCTTTATGCAATGTGCGGGATACTTTCGCGATATAGTTGTGCACGCTATATCGCTCGAACGTTCCCTGTGTACACTCAAACGTCTGCTGGGTTCAGTAGAAGCAGGGGCACCAACGAGCAGGTACCAACAGACTTGTATACACACCCCCACAGTGCCACAATAATATAATGATAAATACATTTTGACCAACTGTAAATCAGAATTCTATTACTGTAAGGTTAGAGGTGGGGGGGGTAGATTCGATGGTCCTATGAGAGTTTAATTATCCAGGCGTGAGCTAGTGATAAGCAATCACGCAAGAGTTCTCGTCCCGCTACCATTTCGTCTACGACCAGAGGAGGCGAGCGGGTGAGTGTGATGTGGCGAGCGCGCCGCCGAATTAGTGGAGGCGGGCGGCGAGCCCCGGCCGGCCAGCGCTCGCCACCCGCTGCCATCTCGCTCGCTGCCCGCGAAAAGGGTTGCTCGCCACCGGACTTTCGCTTCGCGGGTGGCGAGCCCCAACCTTCTGAGTAGATACCATTGCGACTTCGAATAGAAACCGCTCCGGAGCTGAGATAGCGCTGCCCGACTTGGTCTTGGCAGTCTCCTCCTCCTTAGCAATCTTCGGCGGCGGTCCACTTAGCAAGGGGGAGTTCATAGTAACCAGGAACTCCTTTACAAACTCTTTGTGCACTTCTTTGCGAATGCTTTCCGCGTTTCCTGGCCTGACCAATATTGGCTTGATCGTTCTGACATGCTTTCTGATCTGTCTTGGTGGTTCCGGTTTCTTCATCATGTCGTGTGAGGGATGTTCTGGATCAAGTGCCGCAACCGTTCGATATTGAAGCGTCAACATCTCATTATGAGCTTTGACTGGCATGATTCCCGTCTCATTGTTGAGGTGGGTAGTGCCAGCCATCGCCAGGCTTCCCGTCGCGGTCCTCAAGGCTGCATTTTGACAAGCTTGTAACCGATCCCAGTGAGTCGACGCAATGAGCGAGCTCCAGGCTGGAGCAGCGTAAGACATCACGAATTGTCGGGTGGCGCGGTAGGTCAGTGTGAGCAGCTCTTTTCTTTGTCCCCAGTTTCTTCCTGCCAACGCTTTCCAGAGATTTGCTCTTTTGGCCGTCTTCTTGGGAACATCTTCCGCTTGTACTCGACCCGTCATCATAGTGTCGAAATGATAGCCGAGAATCTTCGGATTTCTTTCGTGCGTGATTTGCGTCCCATTTATGAACACTTTCGGCACGTATCTCGCTTGAGCAGAATGTGTTGTTAGAAGAGAGACAGTGGCCTTCTGAAGCGACAGTTGAAGGTGTAGATCTTCCAAGGCCTTTGTTAGCTTCGGGAGATATTCGTTCAGACGCTTTTCGCAAGTTTCCTCATCCGGATCTGACGCCACCAGTGTTAGGTCATCCGCATATCCGACTAGACGTGTTTCTGGAGGGGGTGCCGGGAGATCTGCTATGTAGAATGAGAACAGGAGCGGAGATAGAACCGCACTTTGCGGTACCCCGGAGAGCACCAATCTTACTTTCGACATCTGGCCTCTAAACTCTGTCCGTATTGTTCTGCCTTTCAGGTAGCTAGAAATCCATCGGGCTAAATCTCTCGGTAGGGATGACTCGGCAAGCTTTTGACAAAGAATGGAGATAACCACAGTGTCATATGCTTTCTTCAAGTCGAGTGCAACCATAATTGAGCGGCTAGGCGGTCTCTTCTCATTTAACCCATCCGTGATGAATCCGGTCAATTCGACCAACGCTGAGGTTGTGGAGAAACCTTTCCGAAAACCATTCTGCCATCCAGGGATTTGCAGGTGCGTCTCCAGTGTAGGAAGAATGGTTCTTTCAAAAGTGCGTGCCATAGATGAAATGATCGAAATAGGCCTGTAGCTGTTGAGATCTTCTGCCGGTTTACCGCGCCTCAGGAGTGGGAAAATTCTCGCCTCATTCCACGACGCCGGGATCAGTCCAGTTGACAGGGTTCTGTTGAAAAGGGCTCTAAGGCAGTCCTGACAAATTGGTCCTGAATGTTTGAGCACTACAGGGGCCACACCACTTGCATCCAACGCTCTAGACGGCTTGCATTTCTTCAAAGCGGCGTCGTTTATGTTTATGTTCATTACATTTACATAAGGCAAATGCGCGAAAAAAAAATCACAAATACAAAGCAAGCAATAAGAAAACACACAAACACAGAAAAAAAGGCCGATAAATGAGAGAAAAAAAAACACCACTAAAGCCAAACCGATCCCTCCCGAAAAAAGGGGGAAATTATTATGCTAAATTTCAGAAGAGAGAAAAATCCTCGAGACCTGCCTTCTGAACTGACCCAAAGGGAGAGTACCAGAGACCCTTCTCGTTATTTTCAATTATGAACTAGCGTTGTTCTCCAAGGCTGCGTATTCATAATGCTATAGCCTCTTGGAAATCGCTCCGTGGTCTGAAAAGGCGTTTTCCCGGTCGATCATCTAGCACGAGTAGCAGAAGCGCCACAACAGGCTCCGGCTAATCCAAAATTCCATATTCTCCATTTCAAGAAATCCTCGCGTTCAAACGTTTGTATTGGAAGCTTAGAATTTTCAGAGAATTCGTGGCAATGAAAATGCCAAAAGAAATAATCAACCTAAGAAGTTACAGGGGCTAAACCTTTTCAGACGTCCAGCATTTCCGACATTTGTGTGTTACACAAGACACACCGGACAGACGTGCAAAAAAAGGAAGCGGAATGCTCCGGGATTTTCGAACGAGTTTTTCTCCAGAACTTGAGTGCTTTGGGTGTCCTTTTTGCGATATATCACAACCTGGTGAGCGTACCTGCCCAAAAGAGTGAACAACTTTAACACGGTTTTTTTTGCACGTACGCTGCCTTTAAAGGCACAGTCCAACCTCAGAATCGTTTCTCTGTCCATCTTGAAAACTGTCCCATGCTGATTCCAACGATATCTCTGAAATCGTACAACACCCCCTAAGAACGTAGTTATGGCTCCTTAAAAATTTAGCTGCGGAAGCATGGTGGACGAGTTGTCCGAGGCTCGTAACATCCGTCATTTGCAACCTATGTATGCGAACGGACTTGTTTTAAAGAGGAAGGCTGAGAATGAAGGAAAGAACGGGGCTTTTGATATTCGGAGGAATCGAGAGCTCGGACTTGGCAGGTGATATATGGGGTGCCTTTACTTCACAAATATGTGAAAATCTCAGATTTCGTCCCTGAGCTGCGCCTTTAAAGGCAGTGTTCACGACAATCTTCGATTCTGAGATTTATAGCTAAATCGATTGTTTGGCCCCCGGGTAGAACAAAAATGACGAAGGAATCGAGAAAAATGCACCAGAAGGTCACGGAATCTTTTACTCTCACCCCACCTCTTTACTCTCACAGGAACTGTTCGTTGTGACAATGAAATCATTTGTAGGCCCGTCATTCACAATTATTTGCTTGCTGTTGCTCCGTTCTTTTCTTCGGACCCTAACTAGTACTACTTTGCCTGAAATATTCTTCCATTTCCGACTGACCCAATTTTTCACCGGTGACAACCACCGTGAACATGTTCATACAACTGGACAACTAGTCCAGGCCAGAGATTAATGTCACTGAAATATGACGTTTTAGTGTGTTTCTCGCCGTTTCTTCGTAATTTCTGTAACACTCGATGGCCAACGCTTTGTTTTGAGTGGAAAACTCGCGCACGAAAATCATCGTGAACACTGCCTTTAAGTAAATGCAATGAACATATAACCTATACATATATCATCCTGTATGAGCACTACTCAAGCAGTAACGCCGGCTGAGGGGGCAGGCAATACCGGCTGACTAAACATTGTACCCGGGCGAGCCCCGGTATTGACTGCCCCCTCAGCCGGTAAATGGTGGAGCGCTCAGCCGGCAAGTGGTGGCCCCCTCAAACCGCGTTCACTGCCCCCTCAGCCGGTAAATGGCTGCCCCTCAGCCCGTATTCACTGCCCCCTCAGCCGGTAAATAGTGGAGCGCTCAGCCGGCAAGTGGTGGCCCCCTCACACCGCGTGCACTGCCCCCTCAGCCGGTAAATGGCTGCCCCTCAGCCCGTATTCACTGCCCCCTCAGCCGGTAAATGGAGGACCGCTCTGCCGGTATTAGTTGCTTACCACGTGAATGATATCGATCTGCAGGAGCAGATAAAGCTCCTAGTAGGCTCTCCCTATTCTCCCGCAAGTTCGAGGCTTGTGTTTCATTTCAGAAGCGGCAAGCCTTACCTTGCTTCAAAAATCATGAACTGACCCGCTGTCACGTCCCCACGGTTACAACGAACCGTAAGGGGTGAGGGGTCAATGATCCAAATCGTGTGGATGACCACCCGTTCGAATGCCAACCAACACCCGAATCAGCTCGAAGCCCATTTAGCCCGCGCCGTGCATGAACCTGGTTCATCATAGTGTCTGCCCGATCAGCCGGTGATATGCTCAGCCATTGATTTATGTCTGCCCGGTGTCATATGCTATAACATAGGTGCACCGAATTTGCGCCAACCTCCAATGGGGAACGCAAAGTCGCTTCAGGATCCATGCCGATGTTATGTCTGCCCGATCAGCCGGTGACATGCTCCGTCGTGGATTTATGTCCGCCCGCTGACTCGGTAAAGCCATGCCCCTCAGCCGGTAAAACGCATGCCCGCCCCCTCATTTTAACATTTAACATTTATTACATGCGCGTCAGCACATGTGAATAACAAAACAAAAAAAAAGCGAATGGAAAAACATTAAAACGTAACCAACAGCAAACAAACAGAAATATAGGCCCTACTAGAGCCAATAAACGGTTCCTGTTGCAAATACCGGTCAACCTGTCTTTTAAAAATACTGAAAGAACTAGGCACCAAGAGCCTTTTACTGAAGCGCAGATATTCCAATCCCCCTCGAATTGTGAAAAAATTTCGCCTTCAAGGCAGTGCTCACGATGAAAAATGTGTTTTAATTTCCATTAGGAATGAGTAGTGGAGGGGCACACTGTAACGTTAACGTCGAAAGAACGCATGAAAACGAGCCAGGAAAAGCTCCAAAAGAGCCCGAAGTTGCCACTTCGAGCGCAAGGCAAACCCCAAAAGCGCATCACACGCCCACCGACGTGAACAAATGAATGCTCGAGATCGTGAGATGAGCGATGATTTTCAATCATTAGCCCCGTTCTTCCCTTCATTCTCAACTTCTCTCTTTACTCAGGTCAGCTCGCATACATCGGCTGCAAAAGACGGAAGTTACAAGCCTCGGACAACTCGTCCACCATGTTTCCTTAGCTCAATTTTTGAGGGACCATAACTCCGTTCCCAGAAGGTCTTGTAAGATTTCAGAGACATCGTTGGCAACAGCATGGGTCCGTTTTCAAGATAGGCGGGAAAAGAGAGAAACGATTTTTATCGTGGACACTGCCTTTAAGCGAGTTCGAGGCTGAGAGAAGCTGAGTTTGAACCCCTGACCTCTAGTATTAGAACGTCTCAAGGTGAAGAATTCAGATAGTTTGAGGCCCACCAGCCCATTCAACATTTTGAAAATTAAGAATAAATCATTTCTTCTCCTACGGAGAGCAAGAGTGTCGAGCTGTAGCCTTTTGTTTCTCGGATAACTCCTAGGAATGTTGGCATATGTGAATCCAAGTGTCCGAATTAAGACTTTCCTCGTGAAGCTATTTTGTACCCTCTCCAACCTTTCAACAAACTGACGTTTATAGGCCTCAAAAACACAAGTGCCATACTCCAACATTGAGCGAACATAAATTTTATAGGCCTTTATCAGCAACTTCAGCTACTTTATCAGCAGCCTACAAAACCTATGTTAGACCTATTCTTGAGTATGGGACACCGGTGTAGAGTGCGCGCAATCATTTTAGTCTGAGGAATGGACGGGGCTGCGACGGTAGATCACCCCGCGCGAATCGAAACCCCATTCTCCACTGAGGCCGCCAACCCCACACCGGCAGCCGCCTGGTCCATGAGTCAGACTAGAAAGAAAACGAAAACCATACTTTCCACACAAAAAGAAGAGCATAGTTAGACTTGAGAAGGTGCAAAACGGGTTCACAAGGAAGTTAATGATCAGGAAGCTTGGATTTTGCCATTATCAACAAATGCCATCTGCAGAAACCAGGAATAGTGAGCTCAACTTGCAATCTCTTTTGATAAGAAGAAAGTTTAATGACTTACTACTGCTGCACCAAATCCTGTATAAACCGGACTTTGGTCTGCGGCCTGAGTGTATTGTCGAGGTGAGAACATCAAGTACCAGGGGAGGAGCTTCAAAAATTCTACGCAAAAACTCGAACCTCAACTGCAGGCGCTTTTTCTTTATTAATAGGGCGACTCCTGCATTTGAACGGCTCGGGAGGCTCAAATCCATCCCTGTGAGTCATAAGGCGCTCAGGAAACTTGCAACTGAATACTTCGAGAACGAACCTGGTGAGCGCTAATCTCTCACGGAGCAGTCACTTCTACTCTCGCCATTACGGGCTATGCGTATATGATCCATCACTGATCGAGAGATCGCCGCGTCGAACAACAGTGGCACGCACGCAAGCGAGAAGGTAATGATCCCATCACTACCTCCTCGCTCGCGTGCGTGCCACATGTGTTCGACGCGGCGCTCTCTCGACCAGTGATCGACGATATCTGCTTTACATCCATTGCTTTATCTGACCGAAATACTGGTAGTTTTTCCATCGCTGTTACTAGATGTTTTTTGTTGGTGATTTCGTATATGAGCTGTTAATTGCACATAAGTCTGGTCCGCAGGCTTATGTAAATAAATAAATAAATAAATATATATATATATATATATATATATATATATATATATATATATATATATATATATATATATATATATATATATATATATATATATATATATATCCTCTGGTTCCGGGCCTGATTTAGTGTGTGCTATTGCGGACTTGCGTCGTGGGGAAGACAAACAAATTTAAAGTCTGTTGAGAAAGGAGTGAGAACCAAGAAAAGAGCAAAAAAAATCAAGAGAAGTCCAGCATGATCAGCTGATGAGGTGCGGGCGCGGAAGCTCGTTCGAAAGCGATGCGTCGCGCCCTAACGACTCAAGTCCGCAATGGCACACCATAAATCAGGCCCGGAACCAGAGGATATATATATATATATATATATATATATATATATATATATATATATATATATATATATATATATATATATATATATATATATATATATATATATATATATATATATATATATATATATATATATATATATATATATATATATATATATATATATATATATATATATATATATATATAACTTTGGATCTTTCGATCTCAACGATTTAAAAAAAAGGTTTAATTACCCAAGTTTGAGGTATCACGTGTTCGAAAGATGCAACAGAAGCAGAGGGAAGAACTGGCCAGAATGGTTGATCAAGCCGTGAAGGACGCTATGGGTGGTCTGGCGGAGCTCATCGCCAAGGCAATCTCTGATGCTATTCAACCTGTACTCCGAACGCTATGCGATGCCATGGCCGAAATCGCGACGATCAGGAATGGAACGCCTCCACCTACTGCCGTCGGTGATCAGCGTTCGAGTGCCGTCCCGGCGGCTATTTCACAGGTGAAGAATTCCGAGGTCGTAATAATGGGTGTTAATGAGAAAACCGAGCTCCAACCGCGTGATAGAAGGCAGGCCGATGTAGAGACTGTGTCGGCGATCTTGGACCTGCTCCAAGTTGATGCAGTGCCTACCCATGTCTACCGCATGGGAGTGTACGATGAGACCAAGCGCAGACCGATCAAAGTGGCATTTAGTAATCATCACGATGCCATCCAGTTACTCCGCACCAGCCACAATCTGAAGTCCAAAGACGGAGCATACAGCCGTGTTTATGTTAGGCCCTCTTACTCTTCTGAGCTACGCGCGAAATTGCGAGACGCTCGCAAGGTCGACGACACCGCCGTCATTTATCGTGGCCAAGCGATGAGCAAGAGTGCTATCCCAAAAAAGGGGGAGCCTGAGCCGTCGGTGGAGGACAACGCTGCTTCATCGCAGTATTCTCCGCCTCCTCGGGCGGCTCACCCCCCCACGCGGTACTCTCCTTCGCTTGACATGTGAAATGATCGGAAGTTCGGACCGCCCTCAAAAGCTAAAAAGTGAACTGTATCTATTTTAACGCTCGCTCGATCAGAAATAAACTTGACTCTTTAAACGCTTTACTCGAATTCTCATCTCCCGATGTAGTCGTTATATGCGAGACATGGCTCACTGAGGGCGACCCGGACGCACTAATAGCGCCATCCCATTCCTATGTAGTCTATAGATGTGATCGTGTCTCGGGTACTGCCGGTGGTGGAGTTGCGGTCATTGTAAAGAAGAGTATTAAAATTGTAGATTTTGGGGGTAGATCGTTTAATTTTCACTGTGAGCTTATGTTTGTCGATGTTGTTTCTGAATTCGGCTCCTGCTTTCGTTTAATTGCAGCCTACCGAAGGCCTGCAACGAGTAGCCAAGATTCCACTGAGATGCTCGAGACTATAGCAGACTGGTGTACTGTACAGTGCCCTTCAGTAGCTGTTGGTGATTTCAATTATCCATTTTCTCCTGATGACTCTGGTATGTGTTTTACTGCTTCCTTTGAACATTTCCTCATAAATTCTGGTTTGTCTTGTTTGAATTCCGATCCCACGCACGGGAAGTACGTGCTCGACTTGCTCCTGAGTAATGACCTCACTTTGATCACTGAATGGGAACTTCAACCTAACTTTTCCACAAGTGACCACTGTAGCATTATCTTCAAAATTGAGTTTGAAGCCGACGTTAACCGAACAACAAAAAAATGGGATTTCCGGAGAGCAAACTGGGACCATGTCAATCTTTATCTATTGGATATGGACTGGGATACGTGCTTTTCGGACTGCCTGAGCATAAATGAAATGTATGAAGCCTTTATCTCATACGTTCACTTCGTAATAGAAAAATGCGTCCCCCTTCGAAAAGGCGGCCATAAGTCCAAAAACTTCCCACCGCATTTGCAAAAATTGGCTGCTAGGAAGCATTTCCTATGGCGAGATCGCTTTAAACCGGGTGGACGGGTGGCCTTCAATAAGTGCGCAAAGGACTTTGAAAAGGAATGCAAACGTTTTGCGAAAAACCGTGAAAAACGGCTTATTTGTTCTGGTAACCGTAAAATTACAAGGAAGGAGTGAGCGTCCACTCTGATTAAAAGGGTATTACTAATAATCTAATGTGACGGGTTTTTCCAGCTTGCTGTGCATTTCTTTGTCCCAGAAGCGGTGGCCTCAAGTCTCTAGAGACAAGAGGTCATTCAAATTGTAAAAAAAAATTCTCTGCAAAAACAATTCATATTGTGTGCCCTTCTCACTTCTGCCATTGTTATGCATCGTTTTTACTTTAACAAAGAATCTCATTCACATACGTGTATATGTGTGTTTCTTTATTTCCACAATAAAGTCGTTGAATGAATGAAAAAGGAGAAAGAGTCTCTGCTGCGCTGCCGAGATGTCGTACGTTCGTGCCGTGGCAGTGTGGAGGAAAGAAGATCGCCTCCGTGCAAACCGACGTCAACCCCTCCGAGAAGAGAGTTTTTGTCATGGGAGAGGTGCTGGTTGGCCGCAGCTCTCCTGAGGATTTTATTACAAAGGGCCGGCGTCGAGAGGAATCCTGGTCCAGCGCAGAAGTACCTATGCGCCACGTGCGGCCAGGATGTTAACTGGAGACATACCAGCGTCCAGTGCTTCGGATGCCAAAGGTGGGTGCACCTCTCCTGTTCGGGCCTCAGTTCTGTGAGGCATCATGACTCATCCTTTCGTTGTGTTCTATGCTCTGCCCCTAGCAACTCTGATTCCTCAATTACCAACCGCCCTCTCCATTGTTCACATTAATCTCAACGGCCTTCGCAACAAGTTATCTGAACTCTCTCTATTCGCACGTTCTCATCACCCGGATGTTATCATGGTTCAAGAAACCAAGCTCTCTCCTTCTACCACTTACCCCCAGCCTAACATTCCGGGATACACCGCCTATCACATGCCAAGGTCTGCTCTTGGGGCGGAGTATCTACTTTCGTGCAATCTGCCTTACCTTCTCATATTATCCCTAATACTGCTAAGGACGGTACTCTCGAGTACATTTCTGTCCACCTCCCCCTCAAAACCCCTTTATCTCTATTTAACATCTATATTCCTCCTATATCATCTTGTCCCCGCTCTTATAATCCTATTCCCCTCCTTAGGCAGTTGTACAACTGCTCACTCTCCCCTTCAGCTGTCTTTGCGGGTGACTTCAATGCTCACACGTTCTGTTCTGCTCTTGATTCTGACGCCAGAGGATGATGTCGAACAATGGTCTGAGGACTGTGTCCTGCTTCTCCTCAACCATCCCCATCCCACTCGTCTCCCTGCCACCGGCCGACCTTCTAGCGCATATATCTCTCTTGTGTCTTCCAATCTTTCTAATGCTTGCACGTTTTCCACATCCACAACTCTCTCCAGTGATCACATTCCTGTCTTTGTCTATATTGATCTCTCTGACTCTCTTGCTCCTTACTCTGGTTTTCGTCATTGTACTTATCTTAATTTAGGTTTAGCAGACTGGACCCTGTTCAGAGATGTTGCACTCCGCCATGCGGTCGACTACCCATGGAATGGTGATGTTCATCAGAAAGAGCGCCATCTAACAAGTGCCATCCGCAAGGCCATGAAAGCAGCAATTCCTGAGGGTCGTGTCAAGACCTTTCTTCCAAATGTCAGCAGGGAAATACTGCAGAAGATAAGAACCAGAGATGAGAAGAGAGCTGCAGGCCATCTAGACCCGGAGATTGCTGTGCTGGATAATGAGATCAAGCAGGATCTGGATAAGAACAAGAAGGAATGCTGGGAGAAGTTCACTGAAAAGCAGAATTTCAAGGCGGACGGAACTACGACGTAAAAAGTGTTGAGGAAAATTTCCGGCAAGTCCGCTCCCCCGATGAGCTCCGCTATTGAGTTCGAGAAGAACGTCTTCAAATCAGGGAAAGCGGCTGCTTACGCACTCGGCAAGAATTTTTTCATCACACGTGCCAAGCGAGGCGTTCAAAACAGAGTCACGGTTAGAGAGCTGAGCTAGTTGCCGCTCATGAACGCTTCTGAGGCCTTTACTCTCACAGAAGTAGAGAAGGCTATCAAAGAAATGCGGAATTCGAAGGCTATCGGACCTGACGGTATCTCCCCAGCCATCCTGAAGAAGCTTCCCACGGAACTTCTACCGATGCTTGCAGATATCATTAACACTTCTTTCCGAACCTGCACTCTACCCCAAGAAAGTGAGACAGCCAATGTGATACCGTTGCCAAAGCCAGGCAAGTCCCCAAGCACGGCAAAAGGCTTTCGACCAATAAGCCTGTTATCGCCCGTCGCTAAATTAGCTGAAAAGTTGATCGTGACGGACCTGGCTGTTCAAAACGAGCGACAGCAGCATCAGCATGGGTTTAGGAAACTTCACTCTACTACTACTGCTTTGTTGGAGATCGTGAGCTTTGCGGTCGATGGGTTCAACATGAGAAAGCCCCTGAGAACGGTGGCGTCGCCCTCGACCTGAGCAAAGCGTTTGACTCTGTTAACTTGGGACTACTGTCCGAGAAACTGCTCAAGTCGTCGCTACCATCATGGCAGAAGCGATGGATTGCAGCGTTCACGAAAGGCCGCCGGGCTAAGGTTCTGTTCCAGAATCACGTATCCGATAGCATTCCAATAGCAGCCGGTGTTCCGCAAGGCGGAGTGTTGTCCCCTGCCCTATTCAGCCTGTATCTTGAGGACATTCCCGAGCCTCCCAATGATGTAAAGATTGTTATGTATGCCGACGACATCACCATCATGTGCCAGGATCGTGACCTGCAGATAGCCGCTAACAAGATCAGCGCCTATCTCGTCGAGTTGAAGCTCTTCCTCGATAAAATGTAGCCGCTAACAAGATCAGCGCCTATCTCGTCGAGTTGAAGCTCTTCCTCGATAAAATGATGCTCACAGTCTCCGCTGCAAAATCCTCTGTTTCAGTGTTTACAACAAACACTAAGGAATACAGTGCCCATACAGATGTCAAATGGGATGGTGACCTGTTGCCAGCAGCAAAATTCCTCAAGCTGCTTGGCCTTATTCTTGATCCGTCACTGAAGTTCCACAAAAACGCGGAACAGAAACAAACAGTCGTCAAGGCTAAGCTTAATATCTTGAGAGCTGTCGGAGGAACATCATGGGGAAGCAGCCGAGAGACTATATTAAGAACCTACAGAGCAATACTTCAGCCGGCTCTGGAATATGCGGCACCAGTGTGGCAGCACCTGGTCTCTGACAGCTCCTGGAATAAGCTGCAGCGTGTGCAGAATGCTGCGCTTAGAATTGCTACCGGTTGTGCAAGGAGCTCCCCAATAGAACATCTTCACGCGGAGGCCTGCACACTGCCGGTCAAGGAGCATTGTGAATTCCAGGCACAGCAGATGTATATTAATGTTCTGAGACAGCCGAATCATCCGACAAAGAGAATCATGAAGCCCATTAGAGAGAGGTCGAATAGGACGCCGTTCGCCGATGCTCCTCGTAAAGTTGATGCACTGAGATGGGCCGACTCCAACATGGAAAGGCTTCGTCTTCTGCGTGAGGAGCACACCCAGTTTGTTCGAGGATATCTAACGAAGGCGGCTGTGAACCCTATCTTAAGAGCAGTGCCGCCTCGGGTTTGCGATTCCGAGTCTACACTCAGCAGACGAGCCAGATGTGCTCTTGCCTCGCTGCGCTGTGGTCACTCTATTCTGCTCATGTCTTACGTCAACAAGATCGACAGCAGCCGACCAGACGCATGCCCGGACTGTGGTGCTCCCGGACACGACACGGCGCACTTGTTCATGTGCCCGAAGAGACCTAACTCCTTAACCACAATGGACCTTTGGACGAATCCTGTCAAGGCCGCCCAGTTCCTCAACCTATGACAAAAACCACTGAGGCTGCAGAAGAAGAGGAAGAAGTCTCTGCTGCGCCTTAGTAGCAATGAGCCTACATTGCTCATCAAACGAAAGCTTGTTATCTATTACGAATCCGAGGTCTTTTATTTTATCAATTGCCTCAATAGGAATATCGTTAATTACGTAGGTGGCTTGGAGATTAGGGTCTCCTCCCAGGTGTAGGACTTTGGTTTTCCCAACTGACAAGGGCAGTCCCCATGTTTCCGACCAACAGCAAACAGCTTGAATACTATCCTGCAAAGCTGACACCCCATTATTCCTAACTTCACTAAAAACCTTGATATCATCCGCAAAGATTTGATTTGATTTATTACACGGTAGAACCGTGTCAGAGACAACAACAGAAATAAATACCCAAACGGCAATTAAGAGACTAAGCGCACTAAAGTCAGTTGAACAATAATAGAGAGATGGACCAACTGACTATTAGGCATACACCGGCACCATGAAGAAAAGAGATCTTACAAACATTACTCCTGGGACAACAGATAACTCTCAAGTGTCTTTTTGAACTCACTGAGTTTCCCCACTACAAAACCTGACCGAAGTAGTTTATTAAATTCAGACCCCGCCCTATTGACAAAGAAGTGCTGTCGTACATTGCGCCTGGCCCCAACGAGGCCCAATTTCACCGGTGCTCCCCTAGTGGTTGATGGTCTAAGGTTGAACAGTCGGCTAGCCTTGACACCAGCACTCCCATGAATGATCTTATACATCATTATCATATCAAAACTTCTTCTCCTGTGCTCTAGAGTGGTTAGGCCCAATTTAGCGTTCCTGGTGACATGACATACGTTGCGATTAGTCAAATACCATGATGTTCTGAAGAAAACTCTACGTGTAAAAGTATTCTGGACTTTTTCCAGCGCATCAATGGATCCCTTTTTGTATGGATTAAAAACTACCGTACCATACTCCATTAGTGGACGTACGTACGTTTTATACACCTCGGTCAGCACGTTTGCATTAGTAGTTGATAGTGCTCGAAACGCGCAGTGCATCATCCTATTAGCCGTGGACGCGACCTGGAGGCAGTGATCATCGAAATTAAGATCGTCCTTGATAAGAAAACCAAGGTCCTTAATCTCGCTGACCTCGCTCAACTGCAAACCGTCGATAGTATAGAAGCCACTAAAACGCCTCTTACCAAGCTTCATCACTTTAGTCTTTTCGCTGGAAAGCGGCAATTTCCATTCATTCGACCATTTGGCTACATCATTGAGAGCTTTTTGCAAACACTCCGAATCCTCCATTGTCAAAATAGGTTTATACAACTTAAAGTCATCAGCGAATGCCGAACAGCCGACGTTGTTCAAGGATATGATCGAGGGAAGTTCATACGTATAGATATTAAAGAGAATTGGTGAAAGCACTCCCCCCTGGGGAACACCACTAAGGACTGCAAAGGGAGAGGAGGACGTACTATTAAGCCTGACCCTGAAAGTTCTGCCCGTGAGAAAAGCACGAATCCAAGCCACTATACGCGGATGGATACCCACTGTTTCTAGTTTGTTTACTAATTTGCGATGAGAAACTCTGTCAAATGCCTTGGAAAAATCAAGGTAAATAACATCCACACCTAGATCTTTGTCCAGCGCACGCGTCCAATCATCAAGTGACTCCAGCATCGCCGAAATTGTGGATTTGCCCTTTTGAAAACCATGTTGATGTTCCGAGATGATGGAGTGCTCCTCTAGATGGGCCATAATTCTTTTTTTCATTACTTTTTCGAAAAGACTCGCAAAGATAGACGTGATACTGATGGGCCGGTAATTGCTGGGATCAGAAAACGGCTTCTTCTTCGGTATAGGAGTCACAAGGGATGTACGCCATCTGCTCGGAACATCTCCACGCATAAAACTCAAGTTGAAAATGTATGCTAGTGACCCAACTATGGAATTAATGACCTTTTTAATGAAACACAATGGTAAATGATCCGGTGTGTCGGAAAACGAATTAGGCCATTTGGCTAGTAGATCCGACAATTCACCCGGGAGAAACCAAACAGAGTCAGGCATAACAGGAAAAAGCGAAGGACTAACACGTTCATCCGAGTCAGTGTCGTCAAGGAATGCCTTCATAAACACACTCGCCAGAAGTTGAGCCTTTTGGGCATCATCCACTACACTGGAACCATCTTCTCTCTCAAGACAACCCACATCAGACCTGCTTTTTAGCTTAGAGTTAAGGAACTTGTAGAATGAGTTCTTATTTTTGGATGCAATTACCTTTTTTCCACCGCGCTATTGTACTTCTTCAAGCGTTTTTCGAAGATTGCCGTGATTCTTTTGTATTCGCACCAATCCTCCACACAATTGCTACTACTAGCTACGTTCCAAGCTCGAGTTTTCCTGAGAGAAAGGTTTTCCAAGTGCCTTGGGAGACACCCTTTTTTTGAAGAGACTAAACAGATAGGCACGAACAAATCAATGGTGTGGTGCAGAATGGAAAGGAAGAGCTCATACTTAGCCTCCACGGCATCCACAGTACTCAGAGAGCCATACCAGTCAACGTTTTCAAGGTACTCATTAATACGCCGGAAGTCCGCCTTACTATAGACCCTTTTGAGGACCCTGTCATCTAACGCCTCGACGTGCACCTTCAGACTAAATGTGATCGAAGCATGGTCACTCGTACCCAATGGAGCAGCAACATCCACACTGTCAACCAAATCGTCCTCGTTGGACAGCAGAAGATCCAAAACATTACTACCCCGGGTTACGATTACATTATTTTGGGTAAGATTATGCGTAGCACACATATCCAAAAATTGTTTACCGTACAAGGAACCAGCCGAGGGGGTCTGAAGCGACCAGGATATTTCCGGGAGGTGGAAATCGCCCGTAACAATACAAGCCTGACGACAGGAAATTAAGTCGCCCAATGATTTCAGAAATTGATCGAACACCCCTGCGGAGCATGAGGGCACCCTATAAGCTACAATTATTCTAAGTGTTTTATTCCCCAGCATAAGGTCCGAACAAAGAAGCTCAAAACCTTCAGGATAACACTCCTGATACACCAACTTAGATCTGACACCTAACACCACCACGTTCCACTATATTGGGAATATCATATGTATAAAAGTTGAACAAATTGGGGACAAGACCCCCCCCCCCTTGAGGGACACCACTAGGTGCACTTCTGACAGAAGAAAGGCAATTGTTAACGCATACTTGGAATGTACGACCGCTGAGAAAGGCTTCAACCCAATTGACAATTTTTTCGTGAATGCCCAGATGCTGCATTCTGGCAATCAATTTTACATGATCCACTTTATCGAATGCTTTTTCAAAATCAAAGTAAATAACATCTACACTGTTTTCATTATCCAAACTAGACGTCCATTGATTTAGTGTTTCAATCAATTGAGTGACAGTGGATTTTCCTTTACGAAACCCATGTTGCCTATCCGAAAAAATATGGCTGCCTTCCAGATGCATCACAAGGGCATTCTTCATTATCTTCTCAAAAAGTCTGCAGAACAATGAGGTAAGACTGACAGGCCTGTAATTAGCGGCGTCGGTGTACGGAGGTTTTTTGGGGAGCGGAACAACTAACGCATGCTTCCATCTAGAAGGAACTTCTGTCCTAAAGAAGATCAAGTTGAAAAGAATTTCCAAAGGAGTGGAAATGTGAACTGCTACCCTTTTGATAAACATGAATGGGATGTTGTCAGGAGTAATGGAAGAGCAGCTTGGCCACTTAGACAAAAGTTCCAGAATAACATTACGATTAAAAGACACAGAGTCCTACATTACGACTCGAGCACCCATTGAACCCGCACTAGCTGTTCCCGACACCCTTACAAATACACGCTCAAAACTTTCAGCAAGTAACTCCGCCTTTTGAAAGTCTGAAGTAAGGAATTCACCATCAACACCACGTAGTGAACCAACTTTTTCCCTAGGTTTTAGCCTAGTACTCATGAATTTGAAAAAGGAATTTCGATTATTAGATTCAATTATCTTTTTTTCCACTGAAATATTATACTTATAAAGTTTTTTTTCAAAAATATTTGACGCCTTATACTTATCCCAGTCAGCCGGTAAGACGCTCCGCCCCCAAAATAAGCCTGCCAGCTCAGCCGGCGACCCTACTTCTCCGCCCGCTCAGCCGGTGTTATTATCTGAGTAGTTCGTAAGAATATTTGCAAAACATCAATTTCTAATCAAACCGCAAACAGAATACAGGAAGAAATCAAATAAAAAAACCCACCGCAAGACTCCAAAAACTGTATGAAAAGAGCCACAGCAGAGCAGTCCCCCAACAACGCTTCGATATTTTTCGCAACAGTACCGCAACTTTGGACAACAATGTGATCTATTCCATTGGCTGCAATTTGGTTTCATGATACAAATGCTAGCGAAAAGTGGGACATAGAGTACCTCTTGAAAACAGAAAAACCTCCACTCGGAGAGAGCCTTTTTCGGAGTTAGTAGACACTATCCCAGTTGGAGGGGAACATTGAAATTTTTTCGAAAGCTCTATGTACTCTGTCGATCGTGTGTTGCCTTCCAGAGAGCAGCCTGTTACGCCCACTTCTACCTTGTCGCCATCGGTGACTTATTTAGGTGAATTTATCACCATAATAGCGATAAAGGTGAAATTGTCGCGAAATCGACGACGCTTGGGTGCTTAATAGGCCGATCCACGTGACGAGATGATCGAAGCGTCGACGTACTTGTATTGGTTCGAAATTCTCGCCTTGTCAATGTCACTTTTGAGGGACGCGCTTCCAATTGGACAAGGGGAGCAGCATACGACGCATTCTTGGGACTGGATTCAGATGTCAACATCGTCTTCGGATCAGTTACCCAAGTTTGAGGTGCTATCAGGACTTCGTGTAAAGTACACAGGGCACCTGATAACGTCATCAGGATGTCGTGTAAAGTATGATCGACATGGATCCTGAAGAGACTTTGTGTTCCCCATTGAAGGCTGGCGCAAATTCGGTGCACCTATGTTATAGCATATGGCACCGAGTTTGCGCCAACCTTCAACAGTGAACGCGAAGTCTCTTCCGGATCCATGCCGACGTTACACTAGGCATCTGATGACGTCATCAGGACGTCACGAATATTACACTTCTTTGAATATTCGATTATTCAAATAAAAGAATAATCCACTTCTTTGAATTTTCAAAAGCAGGCTGTCCCATTTCAACCTCAGGTCATTGCATGGGGTCGATGGCCAAGCTTTCTGCTAAAGCTTTAAATTCAGGGTGCTCTTATTCGTACAAGTGTTTTCTTTGCCTACAATTTTGTTTGCCTGCTTGTCCAGGCTGTCTAAGTTAAACCTATCCCACATACATTTTGTATGTTACTTTGTCGCCAGATAAAGCTATTGAATTGAATTGAATATTCGAATTATTCGAATAAACGAAAATTCTGGCAACACTCTAGTCGGCATTGGCCAAATATTCACAAATATCACTAAAATTGGCATGTGAGAAAAGTTTACGAGATTTGGGGTCCATGGGGCAGTTTTGAAATCAAAACCAAATTTTATTGATGCATGGTCAGAGGAACCGATAGGCGATAAGATACGAAAGGATGCCACCAATTCAGGATGGTTGCATAAGACCAAATCTAATGTTACATCTTGTCGGCTCCTTGACATAATGCGTGAAATTGAGGGTGGATCGCATTTCTACAAATAGACGAAACCCTGTACATGAGTAACCCATGGGATCCCTGTTCCATTCAATGTCAGGAAAAATTAAATCGCCAGCGACTTCCGCTTCGCAGGTGCGGACAACCGCAGTTTACAGAACGCACCACGATGATAATCAAGCTGGGACAAGCGGTAATCGTGCCAGGACCCCGTGCTCCCAGCACGATTATTATTGTGACGCGTTCTGTAAACTGCGGCCGTACTCAACCGTGGAGCGGAATTTTGTTTCGGTAAGAACTGCACACCCCGGAGCGGAGGGTAGAGACAGCGAGAGAGTGTATGGCACGCGGTGTAAGCAGCAGGGATGTGCGTAATTACGACTAACGACTTCAACGACTACCGAGGTTTTTGAGTGTTACGTCAAACGACTCACCACAAAAGAAATGAAAAAAAATCGTATGCAACTCCAAAATACGTTGGAAAATCAATAGCCACTCAAATCGCGCTCCAACCCAAAGATTGTATCACCATTGATACATATTTCCCTGTTGGTTGTTTGAGATGGGTGGAACAAAATAATATATTATTTCCAATGACAGTACTTCACGGTTCTTGAATTCCCTCATTATGACCTCAACGGAACGTTGCGGAAGGTCAGGCGCAGCGCATGGGCGACTTCGTGTCGGTCGCGCGACTTCATGGTATGCTCACTGAACCAGTCCCGACCAGGGGTGTGCGGAAATTTTTCAAAAAAATTTCAGAAAACAGAAAATCGAGTTTTTCAGAAAACAGAAATCAGAAAACAGAAAGGCCAAAATGGCCAGAAAACAGAAAATTTTCAGAAAAAAATGCTCATTTCATTTTCACTTTTTTTTTTCAAGTGAAGAGGATGTGATTCTGAATACCTTTGTCATACTTGTAATATAATATCTGCGAAACTGCACAGATGACCTATAAGGCATTGATAGTAGCAATGACGCGTCAATGACGGATATAACATCATTAAAGGCACTGTTGTCGGCTATTACGCGAAAATCAGGCATTTTGTGGCTATTTATCGGCTGTTGCTCGGTCAAAACTCTCAGAGCACTCATCCGTATGGTAGTACGTTAACACAATAAGGGTTGCATCTTAGGACAGACAACGGGTTCAACCCCTCGCTGTCAGCAGCAGCTGCTGCGAACAACTAACTGCAGCAGCTGCTGACAACGGGAGGTTGAATTCGGGCTCTGCCCTGGGATGCTACCCCTATTGTGCCAAAGAACTACCCTACGAGTGCGTTAGCAGGGTTCGCGATAAAAACGATTGTTGAATTCTCTTTATAAGAATGCAGGTCTGGTCATCACAAAAGTGAAAATAAGGGAGATTTTGCAGAAAAACGCACAAAAACAAGTCAGAACGGCTAATTGGTGGGTGTACTCACACCCCCAACGAGCGAAATTTCTACAAATGCCTATTTTCCGTCTTATATTTTGCCGCTAAAAAAGTTAGTAGTCTCTCGGTGTCCCGCAACTACTTTAAATGCAGAATGAAAGACGACAAAACAAGCAATTGTAGAAATCTAGTTAAAGCCACACTCCAAGCTCAGAATCCGTTTTTCGTTTTTCTATCTTGGCGAAAATTTTACGCTGATCACAATGGTGTCTCCAGAATTGCTCAGAACTCACTACAAACTGAGTTACGGCTGCTCAAAAGTTTTGAACTTGAACTAGTAGAAGTTCGCGGACGAGTTGTCTCGAGCCTGTATTTTCTCGTTATTCGCAGCCACCATTCTGAGTAAGGTCACACTATCAAGCCAGACCGAAAACAAAAGGAAGAACATAGATTTTGAATAAAATCATTCGCGCGTCTCTTCCCTATGGAGGTCGGAATCCTGCCAGTGGGCGTTGCCCATTTTTTCTCTCAAGGGGGCGTGACCGACTTTTTCCTAACCTTTTCTCGCTTATTTGAGCGAACTGAGAATTCGCGCATGATAGGGTTGCTATAGACGGCGACCGGACCAAAAAATCAAAAATTACCTCTGAAGTTGGACTGTGCCTTAAAGGCAGTGTACACTGGATAAAAACCATGTCTGATTTTTTGGTGGAGATCGGCAGCTGCGGGGCCTAGCGCAGCCCTAAAGTTGAAAAAACTAAGAAAAATGAGCTCGGAACGGTCCCCTACGGCCTCAAAGTTGGACACCCGTCAGCTCGTCACACCCCAGATGCACTTTCCACGCCCACCGACGTGAACAAATGAATGCTCGAGATGGTGAGATTTGCGATGGTTTCCGATCAATAGCCCCGTATTTCCCTTCATTCCCAACTTCTCTCTTTACTCAGGTCAGCTCGCATACATCGGCTGCAAAAGACGGAGGTTACAAACCTTAGGACAACTCGTCCACCATGCTTCCCTAGCTCAATTTTTGAGGGACCATAACTCCGTTCCCAGAAGGTCTTGTACGATTCCAAAAACATCATTGGAATTAGCACGGGACCGTCTTCAAGATAGGCAGAAAAGCAGAAAAACGATTCTTATCGTGAACACTGCCTTTAAAGGCACAGTACACCCTCAGATATGAATTTTGAGATTTTCATGTAATTGTGTAGAAGACCACTCCTATATAACACGTGCCAAATGCGAGATCTCAATTCCTCCAAAGAAGCGAGATATAAGCGACCACCACAGGCCCGACCCCCTTCGCTCACCACCACAGGCCCGGCCCCCTAACAGATTTTCGAACTCCATAGCGGCCCGATAGATGAATGAATTCCAACAAGTCGTTGTTTTTCAGTCCATTACCGGATTGTCTGCTAAACCTGGCTTTCTCTCACGCAACGATTGCGAATGAAGAGAAATACAGGCCTGAGACAACTCGTCCACTAAATTTTCGCCCTCAAAATGCAGGCGTTTTCAAGGAGCCATATCTCGGTCCGTAGGGGGCCTTGGACGATTTCAGAGATACCATTGTGATCGGATAGTGGCTCTCTCCAAGATGAGCATAAAATCTGGAAAATAATTTTTTGGGTGTCCTGTGCCTTTAATTGGGGGCGGGCTGAGACCCAGCAATAGTTTATTTTTGAGCTTTTTTCTCCGACTTTCCAATTATTTTCACTTTTGTAACGACCAGGCCTACCTTCTCACAAAGACACCACAATAAAATTTTTTATCGCGAACCCTGCTCTCAACAGCATACGCACCATTGAACACAAATAGCACCTCGTAAATGACTAGATAAGCTGCGCTGTTCCACAGATCCGAATTTCGCTGATTTTTTCTGATTTTTTTCTGTTTTTTGCAGATTTTTCAGAAAACAGAAAGGCCAAAACGGCCAGAAAACAGAAAACAGAAATTTCCGTACACCCCTGGTCCCGACACTGACCGGCTCCAGCGAAAATTTTCACAGAGTATACTACTGTTAGAGGTGATATGAGGATTAAAGTAAGGCATTACGAATCTAAGGAACCAATTGTTTCTACACCACAATAATCTGGAGTCGTAGTAATCTAACCAAACCTCGATGTTAGACAAGGCCATTAACCTCGGAGTTAACCTCGAGGTTTGCTGTAAACCCTAATTGTAGTATCTGAAACTCCTATTTGTATCTTGTTGTGAACACCGCTGGCGTTCTATTACCCCTTCTCATATGTTGGGAGGCGCAGTTTGGAAGTTGGAATTTCCTTGGTTGGTCCCACATTCCATCTTCAAACAGAAACTACCTCTGAGAGTTTTGGCCGAGGAATAGCCGCGAAATAGCCGAAAAATGCCTGCTGGCCGCGTAATAGCCGGGAAATAAACGCCAAATAACGCCGGCCGCGATATAACCGCGAAATAGCCGCTAAATAATGATGGCCGCTAAATAGCCGCCAAATAGTTCTCGCCGCGAAATAGCCGTGATATAGCCGCCAAATATGTAGTCTGCTTGGATCCAGTTCACTTTAGCTAAGTTGATTTATTTGCGGTCTATGCGATGGCGAACTTCCTAATGCTTCGGTCTACGATGGCGAACCTCCTAGCCGTGCCCTACGCCCGAATGATACGGGTCAAAGCGAGTTTCTTGATCACCCACTATTACTGCATTTCCTTGCATGAGCGAATTCTTGTAGGCATACCAGGCGAAGGTCAACCATTGCAGAACGGTGCTTCATAGCCACATGCGACGTATTGTGTCAATCGAAATAACTCTTCGATACACAATTTGATGGGTTTTGAAGCATCATGGATCTATTCACAATGGGACGCTCATAAGCTCGGGTGATAGCAGGACATCGGCGTATTTTACAGTATGCACGCCTCATATTTCTTTTATCCTCCACTCTGACTACCAGAATATTTCTTCTCTGTGGAACATGGAGTTACCAGCGGCGTCGGCCGGCTGACGCCGGCCTCTGCCGCTGGGGTCCGGCTACGCCGGCCCATTTGCCGGCTTCGCCAACATCTTGAGTATAATCGACATCCGCTGATTCTATGTGAGTTGGCGTTCAGAAGTTCTCACGTTTGCCGGCTATCGCCGGCCTCTGTCGCTGGAGTCCGGTTGCGCCGGCCCATGAGCTGGTTTCGACGACAACGCTCGAGCAATCAGAAGTTACTAAGCATTTCAAACCTTGCAAACCTTGCTAACCTACTTTCTTATGCAGTTGCACACCGACCCTTCTCTAGTTTTAAGAGGTCCTAAAATGGTAGCTGATTTATATCCATTTCTGTCATGATAAAGACAACCGCTGTTTCAGATTTAGTAAAGGCCTCAATGACGAACCGACACCCTGCTACTTTTATTGCCAAATGAAGTATAATGACGTTTGTGTTCTCTGGATGAATATTTTGATTAACTCACATTTCCATCGTATATAAACCCGATTTAGAAAGGTTGGTGCATATAAACAGCTAAGCAGTTGAAATGAGTGGTTAAGGGGGAGGGGACGTGAAGAAAAGGGTGGTACACACTCTCTTATAGACGCACAAACGATTTTGAAGTTCTGCGCTCACCCACTTCCCGCACACTTTCTACGGTGTCCGGCGCACTCCCACTTGGATCCAGCATACTCCCTACGGCGTCTGGCGCACTCGCATCTGGGTCCCACACACTTCCTGCGGCGTACTGCGCATTCCCACTTGAGTACCGCAAACTTTCTACGGCGTCCGGCGCACTCTACCTTGGGTCCCGCACACTACCTACGGCCTCCGGCGCACTCGCATTTGGGTCCCACATACTTTCTCTGGCGTCCGGCGCACTCTACCTTTGGTCACGCACACTTTTTACGGCGTTCTGCGCACTCCCACTTGGGTCCCGCCCACTTTCTTCGGCGTTTGGCGCACTCGCATTTGGATCCCACACATTTTCTACGGCGTCCTGCGCACTTCCACTTGGATCCCGCATACTCCCTACGGCATCTGGCGCACTCCCACTTGGGTTCCACACACTTCCTGCGGCGTCCTGTGCATTCCCACTCGAGTCCCACACGCTTCCTACGACGTCCGGCGCACTCGCATTTGGGTCCCACACACTTCCTGCGGCGTCCCGCCATTCCCACTTGGGTCTCGCATACTTTTTATGAGTCCTGCGCACTCCCACTTGGGTCCCGCACACTTTCTACGGCGTTCTGCGCACTCCCACTTGAGTCCCGCACACTTTCTTCGGCGTCCGGCGCACTCGCATTTGGGTCCCACATACTTTATCTGGCGTCCGGCGCACTATACCTTGGGTCCCGCACACTTTTTGCGGCGTTCTGTGCACTCCCACTTGGGGCCCGCCCACTTTCTTCGGCGTTTGGCGCACTCGCATTTGGATCCCACACATTATCTACGGCGTTTAGCGCACTTCTACTTGGGTCCCGCACATTTTCTATGGCGTCCTGAGCACTCCCACTTGGGTCCCGCACACTTTCTTCGGCGTCCGGCGCACTCTACCTTGCGTCCCGCACACCTTCTACGGCGTCCTGCGCACTTCCACTTGGATCCCGCATACTCCCTACGGCGTTTGGCCCACTCCCACTTGGATACCGCATACTCCCTACGGCGTCTGGCGCACTCCCACTTGGGTCCCACACACTTTCTACAGCGTCCGGCGCACTCTACCTTGGGTCCCGCACACTTCCTACGACGTCCGGCGCACTCGCATTTGGGTCCCACACACTTCCTGCGGCATCCTGCGCATTCCCACTTGAGTCCCGCATACTTTGTCTGGCGTCCGGCGCACTCTACCTTGGGTCCCGCACACTTTTTACGGCGTTCTGCGCACTCCCACTTGAGTCCCGCACACTTTCTTCGGCGTCCGGCGCACTCGCATTTGGGTCCCACATACTTTATCTGGCGTCCGGCGCACTATACCTTGGGTCCCGCACACTTTTTGCGGCGTTCTGTGCACTCCCACTTGGGGCCCGCCCACTTTCTTCGGCGTTTGGCGCACTCGCATTTGGATCCCACACATTTTCTACGGCGTCCTGCGCACTCCTACTTGGGTCCCGCATATTTTCTATGGCGTCCTGAGCACTCCCACTTGGGTCCCGCCCACTTCCTACGGCGTCCGGCGCACTCTACCTTGCGTCCCGCACACCTTCTACGGCGTCCGGCGCACTTCCACTTGGATCCCGCATACTCCCTACGGCGTTTGGCGCACTCCCACTTGGATACCGCATACTCCCTACGGCGTCTGGCGCACTCCCACTTGGGTCCCACACACTTTCTACAGCGTCCGGCGCACTCTACCTTGGGTCCCGCATGCTCCCTACGGCGCTTGGCGCACTCGCATTTGGATCCCACACATTTTCTACGGCGTCCTGCGCACTCCTACTTGGGTCCCGCCCACTTCCTACGGCGTCCGGCGCACTCTACCTTGCGTCCCGCACACCTTCTACGGCGTCCTGCGCACTTCCACTTGGATCCCGCATACTCCCTACGGCGTTTGGCGCACTCCCACATGAGTCCCACACACTTTCTACAGCGTCCGGCGCACTCTACCTTGGATCCCGCACACTTCCTACGAAGTCCGGCGCACTCGCATTTGGGTCCCACACACTTCCTGCGGCGTCCTGCGCATTCCCACTTGAGTCCCGCACACTTTCTATGGCGTCCCGCGCACTCCCACTTGGGTCCCGCACACTTTTTATGAGTCCTGCGCACTCCTACTTGGGTCCCGCACATTTTCTATGGCGTCCTGAGCACTCCCATTTGGGTCCCGCCCACTTTCTTCGGCGTTTGGCGCACTCGCATTTGGATCCCACATACTTTATCTGGCGTCCGGCGCACTCTACCTTGGGTCCCGCACACTTTTTACGGCGTTCTGCGCACTCCTACTTGGATCCCACACACTTTCAACGGCGTCCGGCGCACTTTACCTTGGGTCCCACACACTTTATACGGCGTCTGGCGCACTCCCACTTGGGTCCCACACACTTTCTACAGTGTCCGGCGCACTCTACCTTGGATCCCGCATACTCCCTACGGCGTTTGGCGCACTCCCACATGAGTCCCACACACTTTCTACAGCGTCCGGCGCACTCTACCTTGGATCCCGCACACTTCCTACGAAGTCCGGCGCACTCGCATTTGGATCCCACATACTTTATCTGGCGTCCGGCGCACTCTACCTTGGGTCCCGCACACTTTTTACGGCGTTCTGCGCACTTCCACTTAGATCCCGCACACTCCCTACGGCGTCTGGCGCACTCCCACATGGGTCCCACACACTTTCTACAGCGTCCGGCGCACTCTACCTTGGGTCCCGCTCACTTCCTACGAAGTCCGGCGCACTCGCATTTGGGTCCCACACACTTCCTGCGGCGTCCTGCGCATTCCCACTTGAGTCCCGCACACTTTCTATGGCGTCCCGCGCACTCCCACTTGGGTCCCGCACACTTCCTACGACGTCCGGCGCACTTCCACTTGGGTCCCGCACACTTTCTTCGGCGTTCGGCGCACTCGCATTTGGGTCCCGCATTCTGTCTGCGGCGTCCGGCGCACTCTACCTTGGGTCCCGCACACTTTCTACGGCGTTCTGCGCACTCCTACTTGGGTCCCGCACATTTTCTACGGCGTCCGGCGCACTCCCACTTGAGTCCCGCACACTTTCTACAGCGTCCGGCGCACTCTTCCTTGGGTCCCGCACACTTCCTACGACGTCCGGCGCACTCGCATTTGGGTCCCACACACTTTCTACGACGTCGGCGCACTCGCATTTGGGTCTAACACACTTCCTGCGGCGTCCTGCGCATTCCCACTTGAGTCCCGCACACTTTCTATGGCGTCCCGCGCACTCCCACTTGGGTCCCGCACACTTTTTATGAGTCCTGCGCACTCCCACTTGGGTCCCGCACACTTTCTACGGCGTTCTGCGCGCTCCTACTTGGGTCCCGCACATTTTCTATGGCGTCCTGAGCACTCCCACTTGGGTCCCACATACTTTGTCTGGCGTCCGGCGCACTCTACCTTGGGTCCCGCACACTTTTTACGGCGTTCTGCGCGCTCCTACTTGGGTCCCGCACATTTTCTATGGCGTCCTGAGCACTCCCACTTGGGTCCCGCACACTTTCTTCGGCGTCCGGCGCACTCGCATTTGGGTCCCACATACTTTGTCTGGCGTCCGGCGCACTCTACCTTGGGTCCCGCACACTTTTTACGGCGTTCTGCGCACTCCTACTTGGGTCCCGCACATTTTCTATGGCGTCCTGAGCACTCCCATTTGGGTCCCGCACACTTTCTACGGACTCCGGCGGGAATGCGCAGGACGCCGCAGGAAGTGTGTTAGCACCCAAATGCGAGTGCGCCGACGTCGCAGAGAAAGTGGTGGCACCCAAATGCGATGCGCGGAGGACGTCGTACGGACGTCCGGCGCACTCCAAGGAAGAGTCAGCCGGACGCCCCTGTAGAAAGTGTGGCGACTCACTCTGCGGAGTCCTGCACGCCGGACGCCGTCCCAAATGTGCGACCCATAGTGAGTGCGCAGAACGCCGTAGAAAGTGTGCGGGGACCCAAGGTATGATAGCGCTGACGCCGCAGCATGTCAGCGCACCCAAATGCGAGTGCCCGCTGAACGCCGAATAGAAAGTGTGCGGGACCCATTTGGAAGGCGCGCGGATACGCTTACGGGCGTCCGGCGCACTTCCTACCTTGTGGTCCCGCACCCTTCTACGGCGTCCGGCACGTGTGACCCGTGGAAATCGCAGGATGCCGCAGGAGGTGTGTGGGACCCAAATGCGAGTGCGCCGGACGTCGTAGGAAGTGTGCGGGACCCAATGTGGGAGTGCGCCAGACGTCGTAGGGGAGTACGCGAGCGGACTCATGTGGAGGCGCCAAACCGCCGCAGGTAGTATGCGGGATCCGCGGGAAGTGCGTGACGCCGCAGAAGGTGCGTGGACCTGCCGTAGAAGGTGCGCCAGACGTGCGGGAGTACGCAAGATCTGGCGAAGAGTGCGCCGGACGCCGTAGGAAGTGGGCGGGACCCAAGTGGGAGTGCGCAGGACGCCGTAGAAAATGTGTGGGATCCAAATGCGAGTGCGCCAAACGCGCCGAAAGAAAGTGGGCGGGACCAAAGTGGGAGTGCGCAGGACGCCGTAGAAAATGTGCGGGATCCAAATGCGAGTGCGCCAGAACGCCGTAAAAAGTGTGCGGGACCCGAGTGGAAGTGCGCAGGACGCCGTAGAAAGTGTGCGGGACACCCGTTGCAGGGAGTGCGCCGGACGCCGCAGGAAGTGGGCGGGACTCAAGCGGGAATGCGCAGGACGCCGCAGGAATGTGTGGATCCAAATGCGAGTGCGCCGGACGCCGAAGAAAGTGTGTGGGACCCAAATGCGAGTGCGCCAAACGCCGAAGAAAGTGTGCGGACCCAAGTGGAGTGCGCAGAACGCCGTAAAAAGTGTGCGGGACCCAAGTGGAGTGCGCGCAGGACGCCGTAGGAAGTGGGCGGGACCCAAATGCGAGGGATGCGGACGCCGTAGAAAATGTGTGGGATCCAAATGCGAGTGCACCAAACGCCAAAGAAAGTGGGCGGGACCAAAGTGGGAGTGCGCAGGACGCCGTAGAAAATGTGTGGAATCCAAATGCGAGTGCGCCAAACGCCGCAGGTAGTATGCGGGATCTGAGTGGAAGTGCGCAGGACGCCGTAGAAGGTGTGCGGGACCCAAGGTAGAGTGCGCCGGACGCCGTAGGAAGTGGGCGGGACCCAAGTAGGAGTGTGCAGGACGCCGTAGAAAATGTGTGGGATCCAAATGCGAGTGCGCCAAACGCCGAAGAAAGTGGGCGGGACCAAAGTGGGAGTGCTCAGGACGCCATAGAAAATGTGCGAGACCCAAGTCGGAGTGCGCAGAACGCCGTAAAAAGTGTGCGGGACCCGAGTGGGAGTGCGCAGGACTCATAAAAAGTGTGCGGGACCCAAGTGGGAGTGCGCGGGACGACATAGAAAGTGTGCGGGACTCAAGTGGGAATGCGCAGGACGCCGCAGGAAGTGTGTGGGACCCAAGGTAGAGTGCGCCGGACGCCGTAGGAAGTGGGCGGGACCCAAGTGGGAGTGCGCAGGACGCCGTAGAAAATGTGTGGGATCCAAATGCGAGTGCGCCAAACGCCAAAGAAAGTGAGCGGGACCAAAGTGGGAGTGCGCAGGACGCCGTAGAAAATGTGTGGAATCCAAATGCGAGTGCGCCAAACGCCGAAGAAAGTGTGCGGGACCCAAGTGGAAGTGCGCCGGACGCCGAAGAATGTGTGCGGGACCCAAGGTAGAGTGCGCCGGACGCCGTAGGAAGTGGGCGGGACCCAAGTGGGAGTGCGCAGGACGCCGTAGGAAATGTGTGGGATCCAAATGCGAGTGCGCCAAACGCCGAAGAGAGTGGGCGGGACCAAAGTGGAAGTGCTCAGGACGCCATAGAAAATGTGCGGGACCCAAGTAGGAGTGCGCAGAACGCCGTAAAAAGTGTGCGGGACCCGAGTGGGAGTGCGTGGGACGCCATAGAAAGTGTGCGGGACTCGAGTGGGAATGCGCAGGACGCCGCAGGAAGTGTGTGGGACCCAAATGCGAGTGCGCCGGACGCCGTAAAAAATGTTTGGGATCCAAATGCGAGTGCGCCAAAAGCCAAAGAAAGTGGGCGGGACCAAAGTGGGAGTGCGCAGGACGCCGTAGAAAATGTGTGGAATCCAAATGCGAGTGCGCCGAGCGCCGTAGAAAGTGGGCGGGACTAAGAGTGGAGTGCGCAGGACGCCGTAGAAGGTGTGCGGGACCCAAGGTAGAGTGCGCCGGACGCCGTAGGAAGTGGGCGGGACCCAAGTGGGAGTGCGCAGGACGCCGTAGAAAATGTGTGGGATCCAAATGCGAGTGCGCCAAACGCCGAAGAAAGTGGGCGGGACCCAAGTGGAAGTGCGTAGGACGCCGTAGAAAGTGTGCGGGACCCAAGTGGGAGTGCGCAGGACGCCGAAGAAAGTGTGCGGGACCCAAGTGGGAGTGCGCCGGACGCCGTAGAAGTGTGCGGGACCCAAGTGGGAGTGCGCAGGACGCCGCAGAAAGTGTGCGGGACCCAAATGGGAGTGCGCCGGACGCCGTAGAAAATGTGTGGGATCCAAATGCGAGTGCGCCGGACGCCGTAGAAAGTGGGCGGGACCCAAGTGGGAGTGCGCCAAACGTCATAAGAAAGTGTGCGGGACCCAAGTAGAGTGCGCAGGACGCCGTAGAAGGTGTGTGGGATCCAATGTGGAGTGCGCCGAACGCCATAGAAAGTGGGCGGGACCAAAGTGGGAGTGCAAGGACGCCATAGAAATGTGTGGACCCAAGTAGGAGTGCGCAGGACGCCGTAAAAAGTGTGCGGGACCCAAGGTAGAGTGCGCCGGACGCCGTAGAAAGTGTGTGGGACCCAAATGCGAGTGCGCTGGACGTCGTAGGAAATGTGCGGGACCCAAGTGGGAGTGCGCAGGACGCCGTAGAAGGTGTGCAGGACCCAAGGTAGAGTGCGCCGGACACCGTAGAAAGTGTGCGGGACCCAAGTAGGAGTGCGCAGAACGCCGTATAAAGTGTGCGGGACCCAAGTGGGAGTGCGCGGGACGCCATAGAAAGTGTGCGGGACTCAAGTGGAATGCGCAGGACGCCGCAGGAAGTGTGTGGGACCCAAATGCGAGTGCGCCGGACGTCGTAGGAAGTGTGCGGGACCCAAGTGGGAGTGCGCCAGACGTCGTAGGGAGTACGCGGGATCCAAGTGGGAGTGCGCCAAACGCCGCAGGTAGTATGCGGGATCCAAGTGGAAGTGCGCAGGACGCCGTAGAAGGTGTGCGGGACCCAAGGTAGAGTGCGCCGGACGCCGTAGGAAGTGGGCGGGACCCAAGTGGGAGTGCGCAGGACGCCGTAGAAAATGTGTGGGATCCAAATGCGAGTGCGCCGGACGTCGTAGGAAGTGTGCGGGACCCAAGTGGGAGTGCTCAGGACGCCGTAGAAAGTGTGCGGGACCCAAGGTAGAGTGCACCGGACCCCGTAGAAAGTGTGCGGGACCCAAGTGGGAGTGCGCAGGACGCCGAAAAAAGTGGGCGGGACCCAAATGGGAGTGCTCAGGACGCCATAGAAAATGTGCGGGACACAAGTAGGAGTGCGCAGAACGCCGTAGAAAGTGTGCGGGACCCAAGTGGGAGTGCGCAGGACTCATAAAAAGTGTGCGGGACCCAAGTGGGAGTGCGCGGGACGCCATAGAAAGTGTGCGGGACTCAAGTGGGAATGCGCAGGACGCCGCAGGAAGTGTGTGGGACCCAAATGCGAGTGCGCCGGACGCCGAAGAAAATGTGTGGGATCCAAATGCGAGTGCGCCAAACGCCGAAGAAAGTGAGCGGGACCCACGTGGGAGTGCACCAAACGCCGTAGGGAGTATGCGGGATCCAAGTGGAAGTGCGCAGGACGCCGTAGAAGGTGTGCGGGACCCAAGGTAGAGTGCGCCGGACGCCGTAGGAAGTGGGCGGGACCCAAGTGGGAGTGCGCAGGACGCCGTAGAAAATGTGTGGGATCCAAATGCGAGTGCGCCAAACGCCAAAGAAAGTGGGCGGGACCAAAGTGGGAGTGCGCAGGACGCCGTAGAAAATGTGTGGGATCCAAATGCGAGTGCGCCGAACGCCGTAAAAAGTGTGCGGGACCCAAGGTAGAGTGCGCCGGACGCCGTAGGAAGTGGGCGGGACCCAAGTGGGAGTGCGCAGGACGCCGTAGATAATGTGCGGGACCCAAATGCGAGTGCGCCAAACGCCGAAGAAAGTGGGCGGGACCAAAGTGGGAGGGCACAGGACGCCGTAGAAAATGTGCGGGACCCAATAAGGAGTGCGCAGAACGCCATAGGGAGTGTGCGGGACCCAAGGGGGAGTGCGAAGGACTCATAAAAAGTGTGCGGGACCCAAGGTAGAGTGCGCCGGACGCTGTAGAAAGTGTGTGGGACCCAAGTGCGAGTGCGCAGGACGCCGCAAAAATGTGCGGGATCCAAATGGGAGTGCGCCGGACGCCGTAGGAAGTGGGCGGGACCCAAGTCGAAGTGCGTAGGACGCCGTAGAAAGTGTGCGGGACCCAAATGCGAGTGCGCCGGACGCCGAAGAAAGTGTGCGGAACCCAAGTGGGAGTGCTCAGGACGCCATAGGAAATGTGCGGGAGCCAAGTAGGAGTGCGCAGGACGCCGGAGAAAGTGTGCGGGACCCAAGTCGAAGTGCGTAGGACGCCGTAGAAAGTGTGCGGGACCCAAGGTAGAGTGCGCCGGACGCCGTAGGAAGTGGGCGGGACCAAAGTGGGAGTGCTCAGGACGCCATAGAAAATGTGGGATACAAATGCGAGTGCGCCAAACGCCGAAGAAAGTGGGCGGGACCCAAGTGGGAGTGCTCAGGACGCCATAGAAAATGTGCGGGACCCAAGTAGGAGTGCGCAGAACGCCGTAGAAAGTGTGCGGGACCCAAGTGGGAGTGCGCAGGACTCATAAAAAAGTGTGCGTGACCCAAGTGGGAGTGCGCGGGACGCCATAGAAAGTGTGCGGGACTCAAGTGGGAATGCGCGGGACGCCGCAGGAAGTGTGTGGGACCCAAATGCGAGTGCGCCGGCCGTCGTAGGAAGCGTGCGGGATCCAAATGCGAGTGCGCCAAACGCCGAAGAAAGTGTGCGGGACCCACGTGGGAGTGCGCCAAACGCCGTAGGGAGTATGCGGGATCCAAGTGGAAGTGCGCAGGACGCCGTAGAAGGTGTGCGGGACCCAAGGTAGAGTGCGCCGGACGCCGTAGGAAGTGGGCGGGACCCAAGTGGGAGTGCGCAGGACGCCGTAGAAAATGTGTGGGATCCAAATGCGAGTGCGCCAAACGCCGTAGAAAGTGGGCGCGACCCAAGTAGGAGTGCGCAGAACGCACTAAAAAGTGTGCGGGACCCAAGTGGGAGTGCACAGGACTCATAAAAAGTGTGCGGGACCCAAGGTAGAGTGCGCGGGACGCTATAGAAAGTGTGCGGGACTCAAGTGGGAGTGCGCAGGACGCCGTAGAAAATGTGTGGGATCCAAATGCGAGTGCGCCAAACGCCGAAGAAAGTGGGCGGGACCCAAGTGGGAGTGCTCAGGACGCCATAGAAAATGTGCGGGACCCAAGTAGGAGTGCGCAGAACGCCGTAAAAAGTGTGCGGGACCTAAGTGGGAGTGCGCAGGACTCATAAAAAGTGTGCGTGACCCAAGTGGGAGGGCGCGGGACGTCATAGAAAGTGTGCGGGACTCAAGAGTGGGAATGCGCAGGACGCCGTAGGAAGTGTGTGGGACCCAAATGCGAGTGCGCCGGACGCCGTAGAAAATGTGTGGGATCCAAATGCGAGTGCGCCAAACGCCGTAGAAAGTATGCGGGACCCAAGTGGGAGTGCGCAGGACGCCGTAGAAAGTGTGCGGGACCCAAGGTAGAGTGCGCAGGACGCCGTAGAAAGTGTGCGGGACCCAAGTGGGAGTGCGCAGGACGCCGTAGAAAATGTGCGGGACCCAAGTGCGAGTGCGCCGGACGCCGAAGAAAGTGTGCGGGACCCAAGTGGGAGTGCGCAGGACGCCATAGAAAGTGTGCGGGACCCAAATGGGAGTGCGCCGGACGCCGTAGAAAGTGTGCGGGACCCAAGTGGAGTGCGCAGGACGCCGTGGAAGGTGTGTGGGCCCCAAGTAGGAGTGCGCCGGACGCCATAGAAGGTGTGTGGGACCCAAGTAGGAGTGCGGTGGACGACGTAGAAGGTGTTTGGGACCCAAGTAGGAGTGCGCCGGACGCCGTAGAAAGTGTGCGGGACCCAAGTGGAAGTGCGTAGGACGCCGTAGAAAGTGTGCGGAACCCAAGTGGGAGTGCGCAAGACGCCGAAGAAAGTGTTCGGGACCCAAGGGGGAGTGCGCAGGACGCCGTAGAGTGTGCGGGACCCTAGATAGAGGGCGCCGGACGACGTAGAAAGTGTGCGGGACCCAAGCGGAAGTGCGTAGGACGCCGTAGAAAGTGTGCGGGACCCAAATGCAAGTGCGCCAAACGCCGAAGAAAGTGTGCGGGACCCAAGGGGGAGTGCGTAGGACGCCGTAGAAAGTGCGCGGAACCCAAGTGGAAGTGCGTAGGACGCCGTAGAAAGTGCGCGGGACCCAAAATGGAGTGCGCAGGACGCCTTTGAAACTGTGCGGGACCCGAGTGGGAGTGTGTAGGACGCCGTAAAAGTGTGCGGGACCCAAGTGGGAGTGCGCAGGACGCCGTAGAAAGTGTGCGGGACCCAAGTGGGAGTGCGCCGGACGCCGTAGGAAGTGTGCGGGACCCAAGTGGGAGTGCGCAGGACGCCGTAGAAAATGTGTGGGATCCAAATGCGAGTGCGCAGGACGCCGTAGAAAGTGTGCGGGACCCAAGTGGGAGTACGCAGGACGCCGTAGAAAATGTGCGGGACCCAAGAGGGAGTGCGCAGAACGCCGAAGAAAGTGTGCGGGACCCAAGTGGAAGTGCGTAGGACGCCGTAGAAAGTGTGCGGGACCCAAGGTAGAGTGCGCCGGACGCCGTAGAAAATGGGCGGGACCCAAGTAGGCGTGCGCAGGACGCCGTAGAAAATGTGTGTGATCCAAATGCGAGTGCGCCAAACGCCGAAGAAAGTGTGCGGGACCCAAGTGGGAGTGCGCAGGACGCCATAGAAAGTGTGCGGGACCCATGGAGTGCGCAGAACGCCGTAGAAAGTGTGCGGGACCCAAGTGGGAGTGCGCAGGACGCCGTAAAAAGTGTGCGGGACCCATGGTAGAGTGCGCCGGACGCCGTAGAAAGTGTGCGGGACCCAAGTAGGAGTGCGCAGGACGCCGTAGAAAGTGTGTGGGATCCAAATGGGAGTGCGCAGGACGCCGAAGAAAGTATGCGGGATCCAAGTGGAAAAGCGCAGGACGTCGTCGAAGGTGTGCGGGACCCAAGGTAGAGTGCGCCCGACGCCGTAGGAAGTGGGCGGGACCCAAGTGGGAGTGCGCAGGACGCCGTAGAAAATGTGCGGGATCCAAATGCGAGTGCGCCAAACGCCGAAGAAAGTGGGCGGACCCAAGTGGGAGTGCTCAGGTCGCCATAGAAAATGTGCGGGACCCAAGTAGGAGTGCGCAGAACGCCGTAGAAGGTGTGCGGGACCCAAGTGGGAGTGCGCAGGACTCATAAAAAGTGCGCGGGACCCAAGTGGGAGTGCGCGGGACGCCATAGAAAGTGTACGAGACTCAAGTGGGAATGCGCAGGACGCCGTAGAAAATGTGTGGGACCCATATGCGAGTGCGCCGGACGTCGTAGGAAGTGTGTGGGACCCAAATTCGAGTGCGCCGGACGCTGTAGAAAGTGTGCGGGATCCAAGTGGGAGTGCGCAGGACGCCGTAGGGAGTGTGCGGGATCTAAGTGGGCGTGCGCCAAACGCCGTAGGGAGTATGCGGGATCCAAGTGGAAGTGCGCAGGACGCCGTAGAAGGTGTGCGGGACGCAAGGTAGAGTGCGCCGGACGCCGTAGGAAGTGGGCGGGACCCAAGTAGGAGTGCGCAGGACGCCGTAGAAAATGTGTGGGATCCAAATGCGAGTGCGCCAAACGCCGAAGAAAGTGGGCGGGACCCAAATGGGAGTGCTCAGGACGCCATAGAAAATGTGCGGGACCCAAGTAGGAGTGCGCAGAACGCCGTAAAAAGTGTGCGGGACCCAAGTGGGAGTGCGCAGGACTCATAAAAAGTGTGCGGGACCCAAGTGGGAGTGCGCGGGACGCCATAGAAAGTGTGCGGGACTCAAGTGGGAATGCGCAGGACGCCGCAGGAAGTGTGTGGGACCCAAATGCGAGTGCGCCCGACACTGTAGAAAGTGTGTGGGACCCAAGTGGTAGTACGCCGAACGCCGAAGAAAGTGAGCGGGACCCACGTGGAGTGCGCCAAACGCCGCAGGTAGTAAGTGGATCCGCGGAAGTGCGCAGGACGCCGTAGAAAGTGTGTGGGACCCAAATGCGAGCGCGACGGACGCCGTAGAAAGTGTGCGGGACCCAAGTGGAAAAGCGCAGGACGTCGTAGAAGGTGTGCGGGACCCAAGGTAGAGTGCGCCGGACGCCGTAGGAAGTGGGCGGGACCCAAGTGGGAGTGCGCAGGACGCCGTAGAAAATGTGTGGGATCCAAATGCGAGTGCGCCAAACGCCGAAGAAAGTGGGCGGGACCAAAGTGGAAGTGCTCAGGACGCCATAGAAAATGTGCGGGACCCAAGTAGGAGTGCGCCGAACGCCGAAGAAAGTGTGCGGGACCCAAGTGGGAGTGCGCGGGACGCCATAGAAAGTGTGCGGGACTCAAGTGGGAATGCGCAGGACGCCGCAGGAAGTGTGTGGGACCCAAATGCGAGTGCGCCGGACGACGTAGAAAGTGTGCGGGACCCAAATGCGAGTGCGCCAAACGCCGTAGAAAGTGAGCGGGACCCACGTGGAGTGCGCCAAACGCCGTAGAAAGTATGCGGGATCCAAGTGGAAGTGCGCAGGACGCCGTAGAAAGTGGGCGGGACCCAAGTAGGAGTGCGCCGGACGCCGTAGGAAGTGGGCGGGACCCAAGTGAGAGTGCGCAGGACGCCGTAGAAAATGTGTGGGATCCAAATGCGAGTGCGCCAAACGCCGAAGAAAGTGGGCGGGACCCAAGTGGGAGTGCGCAGGACGCCGTAGATAATGTGTGGGATCCAAATGCGAGTGCGCCGGACGCCGTAGAAAGTGTGCGGGACCCAAGTGGGAGTGCGCAGGACGCCATAGAAAGTGTGCGGGACTCAAGGTAGAGTGCGCCGGACGCTGTAGAAAGTGTGTGGGACCCATGTGGGAGTGCGCAGGACGCATAATAAAGTATACGGGATCCAAGTGGAAGTGCGCAGGACGCCGTAGAAGGTGTGCGGGACCCAAGTAGGAGTGCGCAGAACGCCGTAAAAAGTGTGCGGGACCCAAGTGGGCGTGCGCCAAACGCCGTAGGGAGTATACGGGATCCAAGGGGAAGTGCGCAGGACGCCGTAGAAGGTGTGCGGGACGCAAGGTAGAGTGCGCAGAACGCCGTAAAAAGTGTGCGGGACCCGAGTGGGAGTGCGCAGGACGCCGTAGAAAATGTGTGGGATCCAAATGCGAGTGCGCCAAACGCCAAAGAAAGTGGGCGGGACCAAAGTGGGAGTGCGCAGGACGCCGTAGAAAATGTGTGGAATCCAAATGCGAGCGCGACGGACGCCGAAGAAAGTGTGCGGGACCCAAGTGGGAGTGCTCAGGACGCCATAGAAAATGTGCAGGACCCAAGGTAGAGTGCGCCGGACGTCGTAGGAAGTGGGCGGGACCCAAGTGGGAGTGCGCAGGACGCCGTAGAAAATGTGTGGGATCCAAATGCGAGTGCGCCAAACGCCGAAGAAAGTGGGCGGGACCCAAGTGGGAGTGCTCAGGACGCCATAGAAAATGTGCGGGACCCAAGTAGGAGTGCGCAGAACGCCGTAGAAAGTGTGCGGGACCCAAGTGGGAGTGCGCAGGACTCATAAAAAGTGTGCGGGACCCAATTGGGAGTGCGCAGGACACCGTAGAAAATGTGCGGGACCCAATTGGGAGTGCGCCGAACCCGAAGAAAGTTTCTGGGACCCAAATGCGAGTGCGCCGGACGCCGTAGAAAATGTGTGGGACCCTAATGCGAGTGCGCCGAACGCCATATAAAGTGTGCGGGACCCAAGTGGGAGTGCGCCTGACGCCGTAGGAAGTGCGCGGGACCCGACTGGGAGTGCGCAGGACGCCGTAGAAAGTGTGCGGGACCCAAGTGGGAATTGGCAGGACGCCGTATAAATTGTGCGGGACCCAAGGTAGAGTGCGCCGGACGTCGTAGGAAGTGGGCGGTACCCAAGTGGAAGTGCGCAGGACGCCGTAGAAAATGTGTGGGATCCAAATGCGAGTGCGCCAAACGCCGAAGAAAGTGGGCGGGACCCAAGTGGGAGTGTTCAGGACGCCGTAGAAAGTGTGCAAGACCCGAGTGGGAGTGCGCAGTACGCCGTAGAAAGTGTGCGGGACTTAAGTGGGAATGCGCAGGACGCCGTAGAAAGTGTGCGGGACCCAAGTGGGAGTGCGCAGGACGCCGAAGAAAGTGTACGGGACCCAAGTGGAAGTGCGCCGGACGCCGTAGATAGTGTGCGGGACCCAAATGCGAGTGCGCCGGACGTCGTAGGAAGTGTGCGGGACCCAAGGTAGGAGTGCGCCGGACGCCGTAGAAAGTGTGCGGGACCCAAGTGGGAGTGCGCAGGACGCCGTAGAAAATGTGCGGGATCCAAGTGCGAGTGCGCAGGACGCCGTAGAAAGTGTGCGGGACCCAAGTAAGAGTGCGCAGAAAGCCGTAAAAAGTGTGCGGGACCCAAGGTAGAGTGCGCCAAACGCCGTAGAAAGTGGGCGGAACCCAAGTGGAAGTGCGCAGGACGCCGTAGAAAATGTGTGGGATCCAAATGCGAGTGCGCCAAACGCCGAAGAAAGTGGGCGGGACCCAAGTGGGAGTGCTCAGGACGCCATAGAAAATGTGCGGGACCCAAGTAGGAGTGCGCAGAACGCCGTAGAAAGTGTGTGGGACCCAAGTGGGAGTGCTCAGGACGTCATAGAAAGTGAGCGGGACTCAAGTGGGAACGCGCAGGACGCCGCAGGAAGTGTGTGGGACCCAAACGCGAGTGCGCCGGACGTCGTAGAAAGTGTGTGGGACCCAAGTGGCAGTGCGCCAGACGCCGTAGGGAGTATGCGCGATCCAAGTGGGAGTGCGCAGAACGCCGTAGAAAGTATGCGGGAACCAAGTGGGAGTGCTCAGGACGCCGTAGAAGGTGTGCGGGACCCAAGGTAGAGTGCGCCGGACGCTGTAGGAATTGGGCGGGACCCAAGTGGGAGTGCGCAGGACGCCGTAGATAATGTGTGGGATCCAAATGCGAGTGCGCCAAACGCCGAAGAAAGTGGGCGGGACCCAAGTAGGAGTGCGCAGAACGCCGTAGAAAGTGTGCGGGACCCAAGTGGGAGTGCGCCGGACGCCGTAGGAAGTGTGCGGGATCCAAGGTAGAGTGCGCCGGACGCCGTAGAAAGTGTGCGGGACCCAAGTGGGAGTGCGCAGGACGCCGTAGAAAATGTGTGGGATCCAAATGCGAGTGCGCCAAACGCCGAAGAAAGTGGGCGGGACCCAAGTGGAAGTGCTCAGGACGCCATAGAAAATGTGCGGGACCCAAGTAGGAGTGCGCAGAACGCCGTAGAAAGTGTGCGGGACCCAAGTGGGAGTGCGCAGGACTCATAAAAAAGTGTGCGTGACCCAAGTGGGAGTGCGCGGGACGCCATAGAAAGTGTGCGGGACTCAAGTGGGAATGCGCAGGACGCCGCAGGAAGTGTGTGGGACCCAAATGCGAGTGCGCCGGACGTCGTAGGAAGTGTGTGGGACCCAAATGCGAGTGCGCCGGACGCTGTAGAAAGTGTGCGGGATCCAAGTGGGAGTGCGCCAAACGCAGTAGGGAGTATTTGGGACCCAAATGCGAGCGCGACGGACGCCGAAGAAAGTGTGCGGGACCCAAGTGGGAGTGCTCAGGACTCATAAAAGTGTGCTAGACCCAAGTGGGAGTGCGCCGGACGCCGTAGGAAGTGGGCGGGACCCAAGTGGGAGTGCGCAGGACGCCGTAGATAATGTGTGGGATCCAAATGCGAGTGCGCCAAACGCCGAAAAAAGTGGGCGGGACCCAAGTGGGAGTGCTCAGGACGTCATAGAAATTGTGCGGGACCCAAGTAGGAGTGCGCAGAACGCCGTAGAAAGTGTGCGGGACCCAAGTGGGAGTGCGCAGGACTCATAAAAAGTGTGCGGGACCCAAGTGGGAGTGCGCGGGACGCCATAGAAAGTGTGCGGGACTCAAGTGGGAATGCGCAGGACGCCGTAGAAAGTGTGTGGGACCCAAATGCGAGTGCGCCGGATGCCGTAGAACGTGTGCGGGACCCAAATGCGAGTGCGCCGGATGCCGTAGAAAGTGTGCGGGACTCAAGTGGGAATGCGCCGGACGCCGTAGAAAGTGTGCGGGACCCAAATAGGTGTGCGCAGAACGCCGTAGTAAGTGTGTGAGACCCACATGAGAGTACGCCGAACGCCGTAGAAAGTGTGCGGGACCCAAGTGGGAGTGCGCAGGACGCCATATAAAGTGTGCGGGACCCAAGTGGGAGTGCGCAGGACGCCATATAAAGTGTGCGGGACCCAAGTGGGAGTGCGCAGGACGCCATAGAAAGTGTGCGGGACCCAAGTGGGAGTGCGCCGGACGCCATAGAAAGTGTGCGGGACCCAAAAAGGAGTACGCAGGACGCCTTAGAAAGTGTGCGGGACCCAAGTGGGAGTGCGCACGACGCCATAGAAAGTGTGCGGGACCCAAGTGGGAGTGCTCAGGACGCCGTAGGAAGTGGGCGGGACCCAAGTGGGAGTGCGCAGGACGCCGTAGGAAGTGGGCGGGACCCAAGTAGGAGTGCGCAGGACGCCGTAGAAAATGTGTGGGATCCGAATGCGAGTGCGCCAAACGCCGAAGAAAGTGGGCGGGACCCAAGTGGGAGTGCGCGGGACGCCATAGAAAGTGTGCGGGACCCAAGTAGGAGTGCGCAGAACGCCGTAAAAAGTGTGCGGGACCCGAGTGGGAGTGCGCAGGACTCATAAAAAGTGTGCGGGACCCAAGTGGGAGTGCGCGGGACGCCATAGAAAGTGTGCGGGACTCAAGTGGGAATGCGCAGGACGCCGCAGGAAGTGTGTGGGACCCAAATGCGAGTGCGCCGGACGCCGTAAAAAATGTGTGGGATCCAAATGCGAGTGCGCCACACGCCATAGAAAGTGAGCGGGACCCAAGTGGGAGTGCGCCAAACGCCGTAGGGAGTATGCGGGATCCAAGTGGAAAAGCGCAGGACGTCGTAGAAGGTGTGCGGGACCCAAGGTAGAGTGCGCCGGACGCCGTAGGAAGTGGGCGGGACCCAAGTGGGAGTGCGCAGGACGCCGTAGAAAATGTGTGGGATCCAAATGCGAGTGCGCCAAACGCCGAAGAAAGTGGGCGGGACCCAAGTAGGAGTGCGCAGAACGCCGTAAAAAGTGTGCGGGACCCAAGTGGGAGTGCGCAGAACGCCGTAGAAAGTGTGCGGGACCCAAGTGGGAGTGCGCCGGACGTCGTAGGAAGTGTGCGGGATCCTAGTGGAAGTGCGCAGGACGCCATAGAAAGTGTGTGGGATCCAAAGGTAGAGTGCGCCGGACGCCGTAGAAAGTGGGCGGGACCCAAGTGGGAGTGCGCAGGACGCCGTAGAAAGTGTGCGGGATCCAAATGCGAGTGCGCCAAACGCCGTAGAAAGTGTGCGGGACCCAAGTGGGAGTGCGCAGGACGCCGTAAAAGTGTGTGCGGGACCCAAGTGGGAGTGCGCGGGATGCCATAGAAAGTGTGCGGGACTCAAGTGGAATGCGCAGGACGCCGCAGGAAGTGTGTGGGACCCAAATGCGAGTGCGCAGGACGCCGTAGAAAATGTGTGGGATCCAAATGCGAGTGCGCCAAACGCCGAAGAAAGTGGGTGGGACCCAAGTGGAAATGCGCCGGACGCCGTAGAAAATGTGTGGGACCCTAATGCGAGTGCGCCGAACGCCATAGAAAGTGTGCGGGACCCAAGTGGGAGTGCGCCTGACACCGTAGAAAGTGCGCGGGACCCAAGGTAGAGTGCGCCCGACGCCGTAGGAAGTGGGCGGGACCCAAGTGGGAGTGCGCAGGACGCCGTAGAAAATGTGTGGGATCCAAATGCGAGTGCGCCAAACGCCGAAGAAAGTGTGCGGGACCCAAGTGGAAGTGCTCAGGACGCCATAGAAAATGTGCGGGACCCAAGTAGGAGTGCGCAGAACGCCGTAAAAAGTGTGCGGGACCCAAGTGGGAGTGCGCAGGACTCATAAAAAAGTGTGCGTGACCCATGTGGGAGTGCGCGGGACGCCATAGAAAGTGTGCGGGACCCCAGTGGGAATGCGCGGGACGCCGCAGGAAGTGTGTGGGACAAAATGCGAGTGCGCCGGCCGTCGTAGGATGCGTGCGGGACCCAAGTGGAAGTGCGCCGGACGCTGTAGAAAGTGTGTGGGACTCATGTGGGAGTGCGCCAAACGCCGTAGGGAGTATGCGGGATCCAAGTGGAAGTGCGCAGGACGCCGTAGAAGGTGTGCGGGACGCAAGGTAGAGTGCGCCGGACGCCGTAGGAAGTGGGCGGGACCCAAGTAGGAGTGCGCAGGACGCCGTAGAAAATGTGTGGGATCCAAATGCGAGTGCGCCAAACGCCGAAAAAAGTGGGCGGGACCCAAGTGGGAGTGCTCAGGACGTCATAGAAATTGTGCGGGACCCAAGTAGGAGTGCGCAGAACGCCGTAGAAAGTGTGCGGGACCCAAGTGGGAGTGCGCAGGACTCATAAAAAGTGTGCGGGACCCAAGTGGGAGTGCGCGGGACGCCATAGAAAGTGTGCGGGACTCAAGGTAGAGTGCGCCGGACGCTGTAGAAAGTGTGTGGGACCCATGTGGGAGTGCGCCAGACGCCGTGGAAAGTGTGCGGGACGCAAGTGGGAATGTGCACGACGCCGTAGAAAGTGTGCTGGACCCACGTGGGCGTGCGCCAAACGCCGTAAAAAGTGTGCGGGACTCAAGTGGGAGTGCGCGGGACGCCATAGAAAGTGTGCGGGACTCAAGGTAGAGTGCGCCGCACGCTGTAGAAAGTGTGTGGGACCCATGTGGGAGTGCGCCAGACGCCGTAGAAAATGTGTGGGATCCAAATGCGAGTGCGCCAAACGCCGTAGGGAGTATGCGGGATCCAAGGTAGAGTGCGCCGGACACTGTAGAAAGTGTGTGGGACCCAAGTGGGAGTGCGCCAAACGCCGCAGGTAGTATGCGGGATCCAAGTGGAAGTGCGCCGAACGCCGTAGGAAGTGGGCGGGACCCAAGTGGGAGTGCGCAGGACGCCGTAGAAAATGTGTGGGATCCAAATGCGAGTGCACCAAACGCCAAAGAAAGTGGGCGGGACCAAAGTGGGAGTGCGCAGGACGCCGTAGAAAGTGGGCGGGACCCAAGTAGGAGTGCGCAGAACGCCGTAAAAAGTGTGCGGGACCCAAGTGGGAGTGCGCAGGACTCATAAAAAGTGTGCGGGACCCAAGTGGGAGTGCGCGGGACGCCATAGAAAGTGTGCGGGACTCAAGGTAGAGTGCGCCGGACGCTGTAGAAAGTGTGTGGGACCCATGTGGGAGTGCGCCAGAGGCCGTAGAAAATGTGTGGGATCCAAATGCGAGTGCGCCAAACGCCGTAGGGAGTATGCGGGATCCAAGGTAGAGTGCGCCGGACACTGTAGAAAGTGTGTGGGACCCAAGTGGGAGTGCGCCAGACGCCGTATAAAGTGTGTGGGACCCAAGTGGAAGTGCGCAGGACGCCGTAAAAAGTGTGCGTGACCCAAGGTAGAGTGCGCCGGACGCCGAAGAAAGTGGGCGGGACCCAAGTGGGAGTGCGCAGGACGCCGTAGAAAATGTGTGGGATCCAAATGCGAGTGCGCCAAACGCCGAAGAAAGTGGGCGGGACCCAAGTGGAAGTGCTCATGACGCCATAGAAAATGTGCGGGACCCAAGTAGGAGTGCGCAGGACGCCGTAGAAAGTGTGCGGGACCCAAGTGGGAGTGCGCAGGACTCATAAAAAAGTGTGCGTGACCCAAGTGGGAGTGCGCGGGACGCTATAGAAAGTGTGCGGGACTGAAGTGGGAATGCGCAGGACGCCGCAGGAAGTGTGTGGGACCCAAATGCGAGTGCGCCGGCCGTCGTAGGAAGCGTGCGGGATCCAAAAATGAGTGCGCCGGACGCCGCAGAAAGTGTGCGGCACCCGAGTGGGAGCGCTCCTAACGCCGCAGATAGTGTGCGTGACCCAAGTGGGAGTGCGGCGGACGCCGCAAAAAAAGTGTGCGTGACCCAAGTGGAAGTGCGCAGGACGCCGTAGAAGGTGTGCGGGACGCAAGGTAGAGTGCACAGGACGCCGTAGATAATGTGTGGGATCCAAATGCGAGTGCGCCAAACGCCGAAAAAAGTGGGCGGGACCCAAGTGGGAATGCTCAGGACGCCGTAGAAAATGTGCGGGACCCAAGTAGGAGTGCGCAGAACGCCGTAGAAAGTGTGCGGGACCCAAGTGGGAGTGCGCAGGACTCATAAAAAGTGTGTGGGACCCAAATGCGAGTGCGCCAAACGCCGAAGAAAGTGTGCGGGACCCAAGTGGGAGTGCGCAGGACGCCGTAGATAATGTGTGGGACCCAAATGCGAGTGCGCAGGACGCCGTATAAAGTGTGCGGGATCCAAGTGGGAGTGCGCAGGACGCCGTAGAAAGTGTGCGGGACCCAAGTGGGAGTGCGCAGGACGCCGTATAAAGTGTGCGGGACCCAAGTGGAAGTGCGCAGGACGCCATAGAAAGTGCGCGGGACCCAAGGTAGAGCGCGCCGGACGCCGTAGAAAGTGTGCGGGACCAAAGTGAAAGTGCGCAGGACGCCGTAGAAAATGTGTGGGATCCAAATGCGAGTGCGCCAAACGCCGAAGAAAGTGTGCGGGACCCAAGTGGAGTGCGCCGGACGCCGTAGAAAGTGTGCGGGACCAAAGGTGGAGTGCGCCGGACGCCGTAGAAAGTGTGCGGGACCCAAGTGGGAGTGCGCAGGACGCCGTAGAAAATGTGTGGGATCCAAATGCGAGTGCGCCAAACGCCGAAGAAAGTGGGCGGGACCCAAATGGGAGTGCTCAGGACGCCATAGAAAATGTGCGGGACCCAAGTAGGAGTGCGCAGAACGCCGTAAAAAGTGTGCGGGACCCAAGTGGGAGTGCGCAGGACTCATAAAAAGTGTGCGGGACCCAAGTGGGAGTGCGCGGGACGCCATAGAAAGTGTGCGGGACTCAAGTGGGAATGCGCAGGACGCCGCAGGAAGTGTGTGGGACCCAAATGCGAGTGCGCCTGACGCCGTAAAAAATGTGTGGGATCCAAATGCGAGTGCGCCAAACGCCGAAGAAAGTGAGCGGGACCCACGTGGGAGTGCGCCAAACGCCGCAGGTAGTATGCGGGATCCAAGTGGAAGTGCGCCGGACGCCGTAGGAAGTGGGCGGGACCCAAGTGGGAGTGCGCAGGACGCCGTAGGAAGTGGGCGGGACCCAAGTAGGAGTGCGCAGGACGCCGTAGAAAATGTGTGGGATCCGAATGCGAGTGCGCCAAACGCCGAAGAAAGTGGGCGGGACCAAGGTGGGAGTGCTCAGAACGCCGTAGAAAGTGTGCGGGACCCAAGTGGGAGTGCGCCGAACGCCGTAGAAAGTGTGCGGGACCCAAGTGGGAGTGCGCGGGACGCCATAGAAGGTGTGCGGGACTCAAGGTAGAGTGCGCCAAACGCCGTAGAAAGTGGGCGGGACCCAAGTGGGAGTGCGCAGGACGCCGTAGATAATGTGTGGGATCCACATGCGAGTGCGCCAAACGCCGAAGAAAGTGGGCGGGACCCAAGTAGGAGTGCGCAGAACGCCGTAGAAAGTGTGCGGGACCCACGTGGGAGTGCGCCGGACGCCGTAGAAAGTGTGCGGGACCCAAGGTGGAGTGCGCCGGACGCCGTAGAAAGTGTGCGGGACCCAAGTGGGAGTGCGCAGGACGCCGTAGAAATTGTGTGGGATCCAAATGCGAGTGCGCAGGACGCCGTAGAAAGTGTGCGGGACCCAAGTGGGAGTGCTCAGGACGCCGTAGAAAGTGTGCGGGACCCAAATGAGAGTGCGCCGGACGTCGTAGAAAGTGTGCGGGACCCAAGTGGGAGTGCGCAGAACGCCGTAGAAAGCGTGCGGGACCCAAGTGGGAGTGCGCAGAACGCCGTAGAAAGTGTGCGGGACCTAAGTGGGAGTGCGCCGGACGCCGTAGAAAGTGTGGGGGACCCAAGTGGGAGTGCGCCGGACGCCGTAGAAAGTGTGCGGGACCCAAGTGCGAGTGCGCAGGTCTCTGCAGAAAGTGTGTGGGACCCAAATGGGAGTGCGCAGGACGTCGTAGAAAGTGTGCGGGATCCAAGTGGGAGTGCGCAGGACGCCGTAGAAAGTGTGCGGGACCCATGTGGGAGTGCGCCGGACGCCGTAGAAAGTGTGCGGGACCCAAGTGGGAGTGCGCAGGACGCCGTAGAAAGTGTGCGGGACCCAAGGTAGAGTGCGCCGGACGCCGTAGAAAGTGGGCGGGACCAAAGTGGGAGTGCGCAGGACGCCGTAGAAAATGTGTGGGATCCAAATGCGAGTGCGCCAAACGCCGAAGAAAGTGGGCGGGACCAAAGTGGGAGTGCTCAGGACGCCATAGAAAATGTGCGGGACCCAAGTAGGAGTGCGCAGAACACCGTAGAATGTGTGCGGGACCCAAGTGGGAGTGCGCAGTACTCATAAAAGTGTGCGGGACCCAATTGGGAGTGCGCAGTACGCCGTAGGAAGTGTGCGGGACCCAAGTGGGAGTGCGCAGGACGCCGCAGGAAGTGTGTGGAACCAAAATGCGAGTGCGCCGGACGCCGTAGAAAATGTGTGAGATCCGAATGCGAGTGCGCCAAACGCCGTAGAAAGTGTGCGGGACCCAAGTGGGAGTGCGCAGGACGCCGAAGAAAGTGTGCGGGACCCAAGTAGGAGTGCGTAAGACGCCGTAGAAAGTATGCGGGACCCAAGTGGGAGTGCGCGGGACGCCATAGAAAGTGTGCGGGACCCAAGGTAGAGTGCGCCGGACGCCGTAGGAAGTGGGCGGGACCCAAGTGGGAGTGCGCAGGACGCCGTAGAAAATGTGTGGGATCCAAATGCGAGTGCGCCAAACGCCAAAGAAAGTGTGCGGGACCCAAGTGGGAGTGCGCGGGACGCCATAGAAAGTGTGCGGGACTCAAGGTAGAGTGCGCCGCACGCTGTAGAAAGTGTGCGGGACCCAAGTGGGAGTGCGCAGGACGCCGTAGGAAGTGTGTGGGATCCAAATGCGAGTGCGCCAAACGCCGAAGAAAGTGTGCGGGACCCAAGTGGGAGTGCGCAGGACGTCGCAGAAAATGTGTGGCATCCAAATGCGAGTGCGCCGGACGCCATAGAAAGTGTGAGGGATCCATGGGGGAGTGCGCAGGACGCTGTAGAAAATGTGTTGGACCCATGTGCGAGTGCACCAGCCGCCGTAGAAAGTGTGCGGGACCCAAGTGGGAGTGCGCAGGACGCTGTAAAAAATGTGCTGGACCCATGTGCGAGTGCGCCAGCCGAGGTAGAAAGTGTGCGGGACTCAAGTGGGAGTGCGCCAGAGGCCGTAGAAAATGTGTGGGATCCAAATGCGAGTGCGCCAAACGCCGTAGGGAGTATGCGGGATCCAAGGTAGAGTGCGCCGGACACTGTAGAAAGTGGGCGGGACCCAAGTAGGAGTGCGCAGAACGCCGTAAAAAGTGTGCGGGACCCAAGTGGGAGTGCGCAGGACTCATAAAAAGTGTGCGGGACCCAAGGTAAAGTGCGCCGGACGCCGTTGAAAGTGTGTGGGATCCAAGTAGGAGTGCGCAGAACGCCGTAAAAAGTGTGCGGGACCCAAGTGGGAGTGCGCAAGACGCCGTAGAAAGTGGGCGGGACCCAAGTTGGGGTGCTCAGGACGCCATAGAAAATGTGCGGGACCCAATAAGGAGTGCGCAGAACGCCGTAGAAAGTTTGCGGGAACCAAGTGGGAGTTCGCAGGACGCCGTAGAAGGTGTGCGGGACCCAAGGTAGAGTGCGCCGGACGCTGTAGAAGGTAAGCGGGACCCAAGTGGGAGTGCTCAGGACGCCGTAGAAAATGTGTGGGATCCAAATGCGAGTGCGCCAAACGCCGAAGAAAGTGTGCGGGACCCAAGTGGAAGTGCGCCGGACGTCGTAGGAAGTGTGCGGGATCCAAGTGGAAGTGCGCCGGACGCTGTAGAAAGTGTGTGGGACCCAAGTGGGAGTGCGCCAGACGCCGCAGGAAGTGGGGGGGATCCAAATGCGAGTGCGCCAAACGCCGAAGAAAGTGGGCGCGACCCAAGTGGGAGTGCTCAGAACGCCATAGAAAATGTGCGGGACCCAAGTGGGAGTGCGCTGGACGTCGTAGGAAGCGTGAGGGATCCAAGTGGAAGTGCTCAGGACGCCATAGAAAATGTGCGGGACCCAAGTGGGAGTGCGCGGGACGCTATAGAAAGTGTGCGGGACTCAAGTGGGAATGCGCGGGACGCCGCAGGAAGTGTGTGGGACCCAAATGCGAGTGCGCCGGACGCCATAGAAAATGTGGGATCCAAATGCGAGTGCGCCAAACGCCGAAGAAAGTGAGCGGGACCCACGTGGGAGTGCGCCAAACGCCGCAGGTAGTATGCGGGATCCAAGTGGAAGTGCGCAGGACGCCGTAGAAGGTGTGCGGGACCCAAGGTAGAGTGCGCCGGACGCCGTAGGAAGTGGGCGGGACCCAAGTGGGAGTGCGCAGGACGCCGTAGAAAATGTGTGGGATCCAAATGCGAGTGCGCCAAACGCCAAAGAAAGTGGGCGGGACCAAAGTGGGAGTGCGCAGGACGCCGTAGAAAATGTGTGGAATCCAAATGTGAGTGCGCCGAACGCCGAAGAAAGTGTGCGGGACCCAAGTGGAAGTGCGCCGGACGCCGAAGAATGTGTGCGGGACCCAAGGTAGAGTGCGCCGGACGCCGTACGAAGTGGGCGGGACCCAAGTGGGAGTGCGCAGGACGCCGTAGAAAATGTGTGGGATCCAAATGCGAGTGCGCCAAACGCCAAAGAAAGTGGGCGGGACCAAAGTGGGAGTGCGCAGGACGCCGTAGAAAATGTGTGGAATCCAAATGCGAGTGCGCCGAACGCCGAAGAAAGTGTGCGGGACCCAAGGTAGAGTGCGCCAAACGCCGCAGGTAGTATGCGGGACCCAAGTGGGAGTGTGCAGGACGCCGTAGAAAATGTGTGGGATCCAAATGCGAGTGCGCCAAACGCCAAAAAAAGTGGGCGGGACCAAAGTGGAAGTGCTCAGGACGCCATAGAAAATGTGCAGGACCCAAGGTAGAGTGCGCCGGACGTCGTAGGAAGTGGGCGGGACCCAAGTGGGAGTGCGCAGGACGCCGTAGAAAATGTGTGGGATCCAAATGCGAGTGCGCCAAACGCCAAAGAAAGTGGGCGGGACCAAAGTGGCAGTGCGCAGGACGCCGTAGAAGGTGTGCGGGACCCAAGGTAGAGTGCGCCGGACGCCGTAGGAAGTGGGCGGGACCCAAGTGGGAGTGCGCAGGACGCCGTAGAAAATGTGTGGGATCCAAATGCGAGTGCGCCAAACGCCAAAGAAAGTGGGCGGGACCAAAGTGGGAGTGCGCAGGACGCCGTAGAAAATGTGTGGGATCCAAATGCGAGTGCGCCAAACGCCGAAGAAAGTGGGCGGGACCAAAGTGGAAGTACGCCGGACGTCACAGAAGGTGAGCGGGACCTAAGGTAGAGTGTGCCGGACGCCGTAGGAAGTGGGCGGGACCCAAGTGGGAGTGCGCAGGACGCCGTAGAAAATGTGTGGGATCCAAATGCGAGTGCGCCAAACGCCGAAGAAAGTGGGCGGGACCAAAGTGGGAGTGCTCAGGACGCCATAGAAAATGTGCGGGACCCAAGTAGGAGTGCGCAGAACGCCGTAAAAAGTGTGCGGGACCCGAGTGGGAGTGCGCAGGACTCATAAAAAGTGTGCGGGACCCAAGTGGGAGTGCGCCGGACGCCGTAGGAAGTGGGCGGGACCCAAGTGGGAGTGCGCAGGACGCCGTAGAAAATGTGTGGGATCCAAATGCGAGTGCGCAGGACGCCGTAGATAATGTGTGGAATCCAAATGCGAGTGCGCCAAACGCCGAAGAAAGTGGGCGGGACCAAAGTGGCAGTGCGCAGGACGCCGTAGAAGGTGTGCGGGACCCAAGGTAGAGTGCGCCGGACGCCGTAGGAAGTGGGCGGGACCCAAGTGGGAGTGCGCAGGACGCCGTAGAAAATGTGTGGGATCCAAATGCGAGTGCGCCAAACGCCGAAGAAAGTGGGCGGGACCAAAGTGGGAGTGCTCAGGACGCCATAGAAAATGTGCGGGACCCAAGTAGGAGTGCGCAGAACGCCGTAAAAAGTGTGCGGGACCCGAGTGGGAGTGCGCAGGACTCATAAAAAGTGTGCGGGACCCAAGTGGGAGTGCGCGGGACGCCATAGAAAGTGTGCGGGACTCAAGTGGGAATGCGCAGGACGCCGCAGGAAGTGTGTGGGACCCAAATGCGAGTGCGCCGGACGCCGTAAAAAATGTGTGGGATCCAAATGCGAGTGCGCCAAACGCCGAAGAAAGTGAGCGGGACCCACGTGGGAGTGCGCCAAACGCCGCAGGTAGTATGCGGGATCCAAGTGGAAGTGCGCAGGACGCCGTAGAAGGTGTGCGGGACCCAAGGTAGAGTGCGCCGGACGCCGTAGGAAGTGGGCGGGACCCAAGTGGGAGTGCGCAGGACGCCGTAGAAAATGTGTGGGATCCAAATGCGAGTGCGCCAAACGCCAAAGAAAGTGGGCGGGACCAAAGTGGGAGTGCGCAGGACGCCGTAGAAAATGTGTGGAATCCAAATGCGAGTGCGCCGAACGCCGAAGAAAGTGTGCGGGACCCAAGTGGAAGTGCGCCGGACGCCGAAGAATGTGTGCGGGACCCAAGGTAGAGTGCGCCGGACGCCGTAGGAAGTGGGCGGGACCCAAGTGGGAGTGCGCAGGACGCCGTAGAAAATGTGTGGGATCCAAATGCGAGTGCGCCAAACGCCGAAGAAAGTGGGCGGGACCAAAGTGGAAGTGCTCAGGACGCCATAGAAAATGTGCGGGACCCAAGTAGGAGTGCGCAGAACGCCGTAAAAAGTGTGCGGGACCCGAGTGGGAGTGCGCAGGACTCATAAAAAGTGTGCGGGACCCAAGTGGGAGTGCGCGGGACGCCATAGAAAGTGTGCGGGACTCAAGTGGGAATGCGCAGGACGCCGCAGGAAGTGTGTGGGACCCAAATGCGAGTGCGCCGGACGCCGTAAAAAATGTGTGGGATCCAAATGCGAGTGCGCCAAACGCCGAAGAAAGTGAGCGGGACCCACGTGGGAGTGCGCCAAACGCCGCAGGTAGTATGCGGGATCCAAGTGGAAGTGCGCAGGACGCCGTAGAAGGTGTGCGGGACCCAAGGTAGAGTGCGCCGGACGCCGTAGGAAGTGGGCGGGACCCAAGTGGGAGTGCGCAGGACGCCGTAGAAAATGTGTGGGATCCAAATGCGAGTGCGCCAAACGCCAAAGAAAGTGGGCGGGACCAAAGTGGGAGTGCGCAGGACGCCGTAGAAAATGTGTGGAATCCAAATGCGAGTGCGCCAAACGCCGAAGAAAGTGGGCGGGACCCAAGTGGGAGTGCGCAGGACGCCGTAGGAAGTGGGCGGGACCCAAGTAGGAGTGCGCCGGACGCCGTAGGAAGTGGGCGGGACCCAAGTGGGAGTGCGCAGGACGCCGTAGAAAATGTGTGGAATCCAAATGCGAGTGCGCCAAACGCCGAAGAAAGTGTGCGGGACCCAAGTGGGAGTGCGCGGGACGCCATAGAAAGTGTGCGGGACTCAAGTCGGAGTGCGCAGAACGCCGTAAAAAGTGTGCGGGACCCAAGTAGGAGTGCGCAGGACGCCGTAGAAAATGTGTGGGATCCGAATGCGAGTGCGCCAAACGCCGAAGAAAGTGGGCGGGACCAAGGTGGGAGTGCTCAGGACGCCATAGAAAATGTGCGAGACCCAAGTAGGAGTGCGCAGAACGCCGTAAAAAGTGTGCGGGACCCGAGTGGGAGTGCGCAGGACTCATAAAAAGTGTGCGGGACCCAAGTGGGAGTGCGCGGGACGCCATAGAAAGTGTGCGGGACTCAAGTGGGAATGCGCAGGACGCCGCAGGAAGTGTGTGGGACCCAAATGCGAGTGCGCCGGACGCCGTAAAAAATGTGTGGGATCCAAATGCGAGTGCGCCAAACGCCGAAGAAAGTGAGCGGGACCCACGTGGGAGTGCGCCAAACGCCGCAGGTAGTATGCGGGATCCAAGTGGAAGTGCGCAGGACGCCGTAGAAGGTGTGCGGGACCCAAGGTAGAGTGCGCCGGACGCCGTAGGAAGTGGGCGGGACCCAAGTGGGAGTGCGCAGGACGCCGTAGAAAATGTGTGGGATCCAAATGCGAGTGCGCCAAACGCCAAAGAAAGTGGGCGGGACCAAAGTGGGAGTGCGCAGGACGCCGTAGAAAATGTGTGGAATCCAAATGCGAGTGCGCCGAACGCCGAAGAAAGTGTGCGGGACCCAAGTGGAAGTGCGCCGGACGCCGAAGAATGTGTGCGGGACCCAAGGTAGAGTGCGCCGGACGCCGTAGGAAGTGGGCGGGACCCAAGTGGGAGTGCGCAGGACGCCGTAGAAAATGTGTGGGATCCAAATGCGAGTGCGCCAAACGCCGAAGAAAGTGTGCGGGACCCAAGTGGAAGTGCGCCGGACGCCGAAGAATGTGTGCGGGACCCAAGGTAGAGTGCGCCGGACGCCGTAGGAAGTGGGCGGGACCAAAGTGGGAGTGCGCAGGACGCCGTAGAAAATGTGTGGGATCCAAATGCGAGTGCGCCAAACGCCGAAGAAAGTGGGCGGGACCAAAGTGGAAGTGCTCAGGACGCCATAGAAAATGTGCGGGACCCAAGTAGGAGTGCGCAGAACGCCGTAAAAGTGTGCGGGACCCGAGTGGGAGTGCGCAGGACTCATAAAAAGTGTGCGGGACCCAAGTGGGAGTGCGCGGGACGCCATAGAAAGTGTGCGGGACTCAAGTGGGAATGCGCAGGACGCCGCAGGAAGTGTGTGGGACCCAAATGCGAGTGCGCCGGACGCCGTAAAAAATGTGTGGGATCCAAATGCGAGTGCGCCAAACGCCGAAGAAAGTGAGCGGGACCCACGTGGGAGTGCGCCAAACGCCGCAGGTAGTATGCGGGATCCAAGTGGAAGTGCGCAGGACGCCGTAGAAGGTGTGCGGGACCCAAGGTAGAGTGCGCCGGACGCCGTAGGAAGTGGGCGGGACCCAAGTGGGAGTGCGCAGGACGCCGTAGAAAATGTGTGGGATCCAAATGCGAGTGCGCCAAACGCCAAAGAAAGTGGGCGGGACCAAAGTGGGAGTGCGCAGGACGCCGTAGAAGGTGTGCGGGACCCAAATGTGAGTGCGCCGAACGCCGAAGAAAGTGTGCGGTACCCTAGTGGAAGCGCGCCGGACGCCGCAGAAAGTGTGCGGGACCCAATGTAGAGTGCGCCGGACGCTGTAGAAAGTGTGCGGGACCCAAGTGGGCGTGCGCAGGACGCCGTAGAAAATGTGTGGGATCCAAATGCGAGTGCGCCAAACGCCGTAGGAAGTGTGCGGGACCCAAGGTAGAGTGCGCCGGACGCTGTAGAAAGCGTGCGGGACCCAAGGTAGAGTGCGCCCGACGCCGTAGGAAGTGGGCGGGACCCAAGTGGGAGTGCGCAGGACGCCGTAGAAAATGTGTGGGATCCAAATGCGAGTGCGCCAAACGCCGAAGAAAGTGGGCGGGACCAAAGTGGAAGTGCTCAGGACGCCATAGAAAATGTGCGGGACCCAAGTAGGAGTGCGCAGAACGCCGTAAAAAGTGTGCGGGACCCGAGTGGGAGTGCGCAGGACTCATAAAAAGTGTGCGGGACCCAAGTGGGAGTGCGCGGGACGCCATAGAAAGTGTGCGGGACTCAAGTGGGAATGCGCAGGACGCCGCAGGAAGTGTGTGGGACCCAAATGCGAGTGCGCCGGACGCCGTAAAAAATGTGTGGGATCCAAATGCGAGTGCGCCAAACGCCGAAGAAAGTGAGCGGGACCCACGTGGGAGTGCGCCAAACGCCGCAGGTAGTATGCGGGATCCAAGTGGAAGTGCGCAGGACGCCGTAGAAGGTGTGCGGGACCCAAGGTAGAGTGCGCCGGACGCCGTAGGAAGTGGGCGGGACCCAAGTGGGAGTGCGCAGGACGCCGTAGAAAATGTGTGGGATCCAAATGCGAGTGCGCCAAACGCCAAAGAAAGTGGGCGGGACCAAAGTGGGAGTGCGCAGGACGCCGTAGAAAATGTGTGGAATCCAAATGCGAGTGCGCCGAACGCCGAAGAAAGTGTGCGGGACCCAAGTGGAAGTGCGCCGGACGCCGAAGAATGTGTGCGGGACCCAAGGTAGAGTGCGCCGGACGCCGTAGGAAGTGGGCGGGACCCAAGTGGGAGTGCGCAGGACGCCGTAGAAAATGCGTGGGATCCAAATGCGAGTGCGCCAAACGCCGAAGAAAGTGTGCGGGACCCAAGTGGAAGTGCGCCGGACGCGGAAGAATGTGTGCGGGACCCAAGGTAGAGTGCGCCGGACGCCGTAGGAAGTGGGCGGGACCAAAGTGGGAGTGCGCAGGACGCCGTAGAAAATGTGTGGGATCCAAATGCGAGTGCGCCAAACGCCGAAGAAAGTGGGCGGGACCAAAGTGGAAGTGCTCAGGACGCCATAGAAAATGTGCATGACCCAAGTAGGAGTGCGCAGAACGCCGTAAAAAGTGTGCGGGACCCGAGTGGGAGTGCGCAGGACTCATAAAAAGTGTGCGGGACCCAAGTGGGAGTGCGCGGGACGCCATAGAAAGTGTGCGGGACTCAAGTGGGAATGCGCAGGACGCCGCAGGAAGTGTGTGGGACCCAAATGCGAGTGCGCCGGACGCCGTAAAAAATGTGTGGGATCCAAATGCGAGTGCGCCAAACGCCGAAGAAAGTGAGCGGGACCCACGTGGGAGTGCGCCAAACGCCGCAGGTAGTATGCGGGATCCAAGTGGAAGTGCGCAGGACGCCGTAGAAGGTGTGCGGGACCCAAGGTAGAGTGCGCCGGACGCCGTAGGAAGTGGGCGGGACCCAAGTGGGAGTGCGCAGGACGCCGTAGAAAATGTGTGGGATCCAAATGCGAGTGCGCCAAACGCCAAAGAAAGTGGGCGGGACCAAAGTGGGAGTGCGCAGGACGCCGTAGAAAATGTGTGGAATCCAAATGCGAGTGCGCCAAACGCCGAAGAATGTGTGCGGGACCCAATTGGGAGTGCGCCAAACGCCGTAGGGAGTATGCGGGATCCAAGTGGGAGTGCGCCGGACACCGTAGAACGTGTGCGGGAGTCAAGTGGGAATGCGCAGTACGCCGCAGGAAGTGGGCGGGACCCAAATGCGAGTGCGCCGGACGCCGTAGAAAATGTGTGGGATCCAAATGCGAGTGCGCCAAGCGCCTAAGAAAGTGATCGGGACCCACGTGGGAGTGCGCCAAACGCCGCAGGTAGTATGCGGGATTCAAGTGGAAGTGCGCAGGACGCCGTAGAAGGTGTGCGGGACCCAAGGTAGAGTGCGCCGGACGCCGTAGGAAGTGGGCGGGACCCAAGTAGGAGTGCGCAGAACACCGTAGAAAGTGTGCGGGACCCGAGTGGGAGTGCGCAGGACTCATAAAAAGTGTGCGGGACCCAAGTGGGAGTGCGCGGGACGCCATAGAAAGTGTGCGGGACTCAAGTGGGAATGCGCAGGACGCCGCAGGAAGTGTGTGGGACCCAAATGCGAGTGCGCCGGACGCCGTAAAAAATGTGTGGGATCCAAATGCGAGTGCGCCAAACGCCGAAGAAAGTGAGCGGGACCCACGTGGGAGTGCGCCAAACGCCGCAGGTAGTATGCGGGATCCAAGTGGAAGTGCGCAGGACGCCGTAGAAGGTGTGCGGGACCCAAGGTAGAGTGCGCCGGACGCCGTAGGAAGTGGGCGGGACCCAAGTGGGAGTGCGCAGGACGCCGTAGAAAATGTGTGGGATCCAAATGCGAGTGCGCCAAACGCCGAAGAAAGTGGGCGGGACCAAAGTGGGAGTGCTCAGGACGCCATAGAAAATGTGTGGGACCCAAGTAGGAATGCGCCAAACGCCGAAGAAAGTGGGCGGGACCCAAGTGGGAGTGCTCAGGACCCCGTAGAAAGTGTGCGGGACCCAAGTGGGAGTGCGCCGAACGCCGTGGAAAGTGCGCGGGACTCGAGTGGGATGCGCAGGACGCCACAGAAAGTGTGTGGGATGCAAATGTGAGTGCACCGGACGCCGTAGAAAATGTGTGGGATCCAAATGCGGGTGCGCCAAGCGCCTAAGAAAGTGAGCGGGACCCACGTGGGAGTGCGCCAAACGCCGCAGGTAGTATGCGGGATCCAAGTGGAAGTGCGCAGGACGCCATAGAAAGTGTGCGGGACCCAAGTGGAAGTGCGCAGGACGCCATAGAAAATGTGCGGGTCCAAAGTTGGAGTGCTAAGGACGCCATAGAAAATGTGCGGGACCCAAGTAGGAGTGCGCAGAACGCCGTAAAAAGTGTGCGTGACCTTAGGTAGAGTGCGCCGGACGCCGTAGAAAGTGTGCGGGACCCAAGTGGGAGTGCGCCGGACGCCGTAGGAAGTAGGCGGGACCCAAGTGGGAGTGCGCAGGACGCCGTAGAAAATGTGTGGGACCCAAGTAGGAGTGCGCAGAACGCCGTAAAAGTGTGCGGTACCCGAGTGGGAGTGCGCAGGACTCATAAAAAGTGTGCGGGACCCAAGTGGGAGTGCGCGGGACGCCATAGAAAGTGTGCGGGACTCAAGTGGAATGCGCAGGACGCCGCAGGAAGTGTGTGGGACCCAAATGCGAGTGCGCCAAACGCCGAAGAAAGTGGGCGGGACCAAAGTGGAAGTGCTCAGGACGCCATAGAAAATGTGCGGGACCCAAGTAGGAGTGCGCAGAACGCCGTAAAAAGTGTGCGGGACCCGAGTGGGAGTGCGCAGGACTCATAAAAAGTGAGCGGGACCCAAGGTAGAGTGCGCCGGACGCCGTAGAAAGTGTGTGGGATCCAAATGCGAGTGCGCCAAACGCCGAAGAAAGTGGGCGGGACCAAAGTTGGAGTGCTCAGGACGCCATAGAAAATGTGCGGGACCCAAGTAGGAGTGCGCAGAACGCCGTAAAAAGTGTGCGTGACCTAAGGTAGAGTGCGCCGGACGCCAGAGAAAGTATGTGGGACCCAAATGCGAGTGCGCAGGACTCATAAAAAGTGAGCGGGACCCAAGTGGGAGTGCGCAGGACGCCGTAGAAAATGTGTGGGATCCAAATGCGAGTGCGCCAAACGCCGAAGAAAGTGGGCGGGACCAAAGTTGGAGTGCTAAGGACGCCATAGAAAATGTGCGGGACCCAAGTAGGAGTGCGCAGAACGCCGTAAAAAGTGTGCGTGACCTAAGGTAGAGTGCGCCGGACGCCAGAGAAAGTATGTGGGACCCAAATGCGAGTGCGCCGGACGCCGAAGATAGTCCGCCGGACGCCCTTGAATACAAATTGGAGAATTTCTCACACCCGTGTCAGAAATGCTCCCACCCAGGGGTTTCGACCCCTTGAAAAAAATCGAAGAATTTCTCACACCCGTGTCAGAAATGCTCCCACCCAGGGGTTCCAACCCCTTGAATATAAATCGGAGAATTTCTCACACCCGTGTCAGAAATGCTCCCACCCAGGGGTTTCAACCCCTTGAAAAAAAATCGAAGAATTTCTCACACCCGTGTCAGAAATGCTCCCACCCAGGGGTTTCAACCCCTTGAAAAAAATCGAAGAATTTCTCACACCCGTGTCAGAAATGCTCCCACCCAGGTGTTCCAACCCCTTGAATATAAATCGGAGAATTTCTCACTCCCGTGTCAGAAATGCTCCCACCCAGGGGTTTCAACCCCTTGAATATAAATCGAAGAATTTCTCATACCCGTGTCAGGAATGCTCCCACCCAGGGGTTTCAACCCCTTGAAAAAAAATCGAAGAATTTCTCACACCCGTGTCAGAAATGCTCCCACCCAGGGGTTTCAACCCCTTGAAAAAAAATCGAAGAATTTCTCACACCCGTGTCAGAAATGCTCCCACCCAGGGGTTTCAACCCCTTGAAAAAAAATCGAAGAATTTCTCACACCCGTGTCAGAAATGCTCCCACCCAGGGGTTTCAACCCCTTGAAAAAAATCGAAGAATTTCTCACACCCGTGTCAGAAATGCTCCCACCCAGGGGTTCCAACCCCTTGAATATAAATCGGAGAATTTCTCACACCCGTGTCAGAAATGCTCCCACCCAGGGGTTTCAACCCCTTGAATATAAATCGGAGAATTTCTCACACCCGTGTCAGAAATGCTCCCACCCAGGGGTTTCAACCCCTTGAATATAAATCGAAGAATTTCTCACACCCGTGTCAGAAATGCTCCCACCCAGGGGTTCCAACCCCTTGAATATAAATCGGAGAATTTCTCACACCCGTGTCAGAAATGCTCCCACCCAGGGGTTTCAACCCCTTGAAAAAAAATCGAAGAATTTCTCACACCCGTGTCAGAAATGCTCCCACCCAGGGGTTTCAACCCCTTGAATATAAATCGGAGAATTTCTCACACCCGTGTCAGAAATGCTCCCACCCAGGGGTTTCAACCCCTTGAATACAAATTGGAGAATTTCTCACACCCGTGTCAGAAATGCTCCCACCCAGGGGTTTCAACCCCTTGAAAAAAAATCGAAGAATTTCTCACACCCGTGTCAGAAATGCTCCCACCCAGGGTTTCAACCCCTTGAATATAAATCGGAGAATTTCTCACACCCGTGTCAGAAATGCTCCCACCCAGGGTTTCAACCCCTTGAATATAAATCGGAGAATTTCTCACACCCGTGTCAGAAATGCTCCCACCCAGGGTTTCAACCCCTTGAAAAAAAATCGAAGAATTTCTCACACCCGTGTCAGAAATGCTCCCACCCAGGGTTCCAACCCCTTGAATATAAATCGGAGAATTTCTCACACCCGTGTCAGAAATGCTCCCACCCAGGGTTTCAACCCCTTGAATATAAATCGAAGAATTTCTCACACCCGTGTCAGAAATGCTCCCACCCAGGGTTCCAACCCCTTGAATATAAATCGGAGAATTTCTCACACCCGTGTCAGAAATGCTCCCACCCAGGGGTTTCAACCCCTTGAATATAAATCGGAGAATTTCTCACACCCGTGTCAGAAATGCTCCCACCCAGGGTTCCAACCCTTGAATATAAATCGGAGAATTTCTCACACCCGTGTCAGAAATGCTCCCACCCAGGGTTTCAACCCCTTGAATATAAATCGAAGAATTTCTCACACCCGTGTCAGAAATGCTCCCACCCAGGGTTTCAACCCCTTGAATATAAATCGGAGAATTTCTCACACCCGTGTCAGAAATGCTCCCACCCAGGGGTTCCAACCCCTTGAATATAAATCGGAGAATTTCTCACACCCGTGTCAGAAATGCTCCCACCCAGGGGTTTCAACCCCTTGAAAAAAAATCGAAGAATTTCTCACACCCGTGTCAGAAATGCTCCCACCCAGGGGTTCCAACCCCTTGAATATAAATCGGAGAATTTCTCACTCCCGTGTCAGAAATGCTCCCACCCAGGAGTTCCAACCCCTTGAATATAAATCGGAGAATTTCTCACTCCCGTGTCAGAAATGCTCCCACCCAGGAGTTCCAACCCCTTGAAAAAAAATCGAAGAATTTCTCACACCCGTGTCAGAAATGCTCCCACCCAGGAGTTCCAACCCCTTGAATATAAATCGGAGAATTTCTCACTCCCGTGTCAGAAATGCTCCCACCCAGGGGTTTCAACCCCTTGAATATAAATCGGAGAATTTCTCACTCCCGTGTCAGAAATGCTCCCACCCAGGAGTTCCAACCCCTTGAATATAAATCGGAGAATTTCTCACTCCCGTGTCAGAAATGCTCCCACCCAGGAGTTCCAACCCCTTGAATATAAATCGGAGAATTTCTCACTCCCGTGTCAGAAATGCTCCCACCCAGGGGTTCCAACCCCTTGAATATAAATCGGAGAATTTCTCACTCCCGTGTCAGAAATGCTCCCACCCAGGTGTTCCAACCCCTTGAATATAAATCGGAGAATTTCTCACACCCGTGTCAGAAATGCTCCCACCCAGGGTTTCAACCCCTTGAATATAAATCGGAGAATTTCTCACACCCGTGTCAGAAATGCTCCCACCCAGGGGTTTCAACCCCTTGAATATAAATCGGAGAATTTCTCACACCCGTGTCAGAAATGCTCCCACCCAGGGGTTTCAACCCCTTGAATATAAATCGGAGAATTTCTCACACCCGTGTCAGAAATGCTCCCACCCAGGGGTTCCAACCCCTTGAAAAAAAATCGAAGAATTTCTCACACCCGTGTCAGAAATGCTCCCACCCAGGGGTTTCAACCCCTTGAATACAAATTGGAGAATTTCTCACACCCGTGTCAGAAATGCTCCCACCCAGGGGTTTCAACCCCTTGAATATAAATCGGAGAATTTCTCACACCCGTGTCAGAAATGCTCCCACCCAGGGGTTCCAACCCCTTGAATATAAATCGGAGAATTTCTCACACCCGTGTCAGAAATGCTCCCACCCAGGGGTTCCAACCCCTTGAATATAAATCGGAGAATTTCTCACACCCGTGTCAGAAATGCTCCCACCCAGGGGTTTCAACCCCTTGAAAAAAAATCGAAGAATTTCTCACACCCGTGTCAGAAATGCTCCCACCCAGGGGTTTCAACCCCTTGAATATAAATCGGAGAATTTCTCACACCCGTGTCAGAAATGCTCCCACCCAGGGGTTTCAACCCCTTGAATATAAATCGGAGAATTTCTCACACCCGTGTCAGAAATGCTCCCACCCAGGGGTTCCAACCCCTTGAATATAAATCGGAGAATTTCTCACACCCGTGTCAGAAATGCTCCCACCCAGGGGTTTCAACCCCTTGAAAAAAATCGAAGAATTTCTCACACCCGTGTCAGAAATGCTCCCACCCAGGGGTTCCAACCCCTTGAATATAAATCGGAGAATTTCTCACACCCGTGTCAGAAATGCTCCCACCCAGGGGTTCCAACCCCTTGAATATAAATCGGAGAATTTCTCACACCCGTGTCAGAAATGCTCCCACCCAGGGGTTCCAACCCCTTGAAAAAAAAATCGAAGAATTTCTCACACCCGTGTCAGAAATGCTCCCACCCAGGGGTTCCAACCCCTTGAATATAAATCGGAGAATTTCTCACACCCGTGTCAGAAATGCTCCCACCCAGGGGTTCCAACCCCTTGAATATAAATCGGAGAATTTCTCACACCCGTGTCAGAAATGCTCCCACCCAGGAGTTCCAACCCCTTGAATATAAATCGGAGAATTTCTCACTCCCGTGTCAGAAATGCTCCCACCCAGGGGTTTCAACCCCTTGAAAAAAAATCGAAGAATTTCTCACACCCGTGTCAGAAATGCTCCCACCCAGGGGTTTCAACCCCTTGAAAAAAAATCGAAGAATTTCTCACACCCGTGTCAGAAATGCTCCCACCCAGGGGTTTCAACCCCTTGAATATAAATCGGAGAATTTCTCACACCCGTGTCAGAAATGCTCCCACCCAGGGGTTTCAACCCCTTGAATACAAATTGGAGAATTTCTCACACCCGTGTCAGAAATGCTCCCACCCAGGGGTTTCAACCCCTTGAATACAAATTGGAGAATTTCTCACACCCGTGTCAGAAATGCTCCCACCCAGGGGTTTCAACCCCTTGAATACAAATTGGAGAATTTCTCACACCCGTGTCAGAAATGCTCCCACCCAGGGGTTTCAACCCCTTGAAAAAAAATCGAAGAATTTCTCACACCCGTGTCAGAAATGCTCCCACCCAGGGGTTTCAACCCCTTGAATATAAATCGGAGAATTTTTCACACCCGTGTCAGAAATGCTCCCACCCAGGGGTTTCAACCCCTTGAATATAAATCGGAGAATTTTTCACACCCGTGTCAGAAATGCTCCCACCCAGGGGTTTCAACCCCTTGAATATAAATCGGAGAATTTCTCACACCCGTGTCAGAAATGCTCCCACCCAGGGGTTCCAACCCCTTGAAAAAAAATCGAAGAATTTCTCACACCCGTGTCAGAAATGCTCCCACCCAGGAGTTCCAACCCCTTGAATATAAATCGGAGAATTTCTCACTCCCGTGTCAGAAATGCTCCCACCCAGGGGTTCCAACCCCTTGACTATAAATCGGAGAATTTCTCACTCCCGTGTCAGAAATGCTCCCACCCAGGGGTTTCAACCCCTTGAATATAAATCGAAGAATTTCTCACACCCGTGTCAGAAATGCTCCCACCCAGGGGTTCCAATCCCTTGAATATAAATCGGAGAATTTCTCACTCCCGTGTCAGAAATGCTCCCACCCAGGGGTTTCAACCCTTGAATATAAATCGGAGAATTTCTCACACCCGTGTCAGAAATGCTCCCACCCAGGGTTTCAACCCCTTGAATATAAATCGGAGAATTTCTCACACCCGTGTCAGAAATGCTCCCACCCAGGGGTTCCAATCCCTTGAATATAAATCGGAGAATTTCTCACACCCGTGTCAGAAATGCTCCCACCCAGGGGTTCCAATCCCTTGAATATAAATCGGAGAATTTCTCACACCCGTGTCAGAAATGCTCCCACCCAGGGGTTCCAACCCCTTGAAAAAAAATCGAAGAATTTCTCACACCCGTGTCAGAAATGCTCCCACCCAGGAGTTCCAACCCCTTGAATATAAATCGGAGAATTTCTCACACCCGTGTCAGAAATGCTCCCACCCAGGGGTTCCAACCCCTTGAATATAAATCGGAGAATTTCTCACACCCGTGTCAGAAATGCTCCCACCCAGGGGTTCCAACCCCTTGAATATAAATCGGAGAATTTCTCACACCCGTGTCAGAAATGCTCCCACCCAGGGGTTCCAACCCCTTGAATATAAATCGGAGAATTTCTCACACCCGTGTCAGAAATGCTCCCACCCAGGGGTTCCAACCCCTTGACTATAAATCGGAGAATTTCTCACTCCCGTGTCAGAAATGCTTCCACCCAGGAGTTTCAACCCATGAAAAAAAATCGAAGAATTTCTCACTCCCGTGTCAGAAATGCTCCCACCCAGGTGTTCCAACCCCTTGAATATAAATCGGAGAATTTCTCACACCCGTGTCAGAAATGCTCCCACCCAGGGGTTCCAACCCCTTGAATATAAATCGGAGAATTTCTCACACCCGTGTCAGAAATGCTCCCACCCAGGGGTTTCAACCCCTTGAAAAAAATCGAAGAATTTCTCACACCCGTGTCAGAAATGCTCCCACCCAGGGGTTCCAACCCCTTGAATATAAATCGGAGAATTTCTCACACCCGTGTCAGAAATGCTCCCACCCAGGGGTTTCAACCCCTTGAAAAAAAATCGAAGAATTTCTCACACCCGTGTCAGAAATGCTCCCACCCAGGGGTTTCAACCCCTTGAAAAAAAATCGAAGAATTTCTCACACCCGTGTCAGAAATGCTCCCACCCAGGGGTTCCAACCCCTTGAATATAAATCGGAGAATTTCTCACACCCGTGTCAGAAATGCTCCCACCCAGGGGTTCCAACCCCTTGAATATAAATCGGAGAATTTCTCACACCCGTGTCAGAAATGCTCCCACCCAGGGGTTTCAACCCCTTGAATACAAATTGGAGAATTTCTCACACCCGTGTCAGAAATGCTCCCACCCAGGGTTTCAACCCCTTGAATACAAATTCGAGAATTTCTCACACCCGTGTCAGAAATGCTCCCACCCAGGGGTTCCAATCCCTTGAATATAAATCGGAGAATTTCTCACTCCCGTGTCAGAAATGCTCCCACCCAGGGGTTTCAACCCCTTGAATATAAATCGGAGAATTTCTCACACCCGTGTCAGAAATGCTCCCACCCAGGGGTTTCGACCCCTTGAAAAAAATCGAAGAATTTCTCACACCCGTGTCAGAAATGCTCCCACCCAGGAGTTCCAACCCCTTGAATATAAATCGGAGAATTTCTCACTCCCGTGTCAGAAATGCTCCCACCCAGGGGTTCCAACCCCTTGACTATAAATCGGAGAATTTCTCACTCCCGTGTCAGAAATGCTCCCACCCAGGGGTTTCAACCCCTTGAATATCAATCGGACAATTTTTCACACCCGTGTCAGAAATGCTCCCACCCAGGGGTTTCAACCCCTTGACTATAAATCGGAGAATTTCTCACTCCCGTGTCAGAAATGCTCCCACCCAGGGGTTTCAACCCCTTGACTATAAATCGGAGAATTTCTCACTCCCGTGTCAGAAATGCTCCCACCCAGGGGTTTCAACCCCTTGACTATAAATCGGAGAATTTCTCACTCCCGTGTCAGAAATGCTCCCACCCAGGGGTTTCAACCCCTTGAATATAAATCGGAGAATTTCTCACACCCGTGTCAGAAATGCTCCCCCCCAGGGGTTTCACCCCCTTGAAAAAAAATCGGAGACTTTCCCACCCCCGTGTCAGAAATGCTCCCACCCAGGGGTTCCAACCCCTTGACTACAAATCGAAGAATTTCTCACACCCGTGTCAGAAATGCTCCCACCCAGGGGTTCCAACCCCTTGAATATAAATCGGAGAATTTCTCACACCCGTGTCAGAAATGCTCCCACCCAGGGGTTTCAACCCCTTGAAAAAAAATCGAAGAATTTCTCACACCCGTGTCAGAAATGCTCCCACCCAGGGGTTCCAACCCCTTGAATATAAATCGGAGAATTTCTCACACCCGTGTCAGAAATGCTCCCACCCAGGGGTTCCAACCCCTTGAATATAAATCGGAGAATTTCTCACACCCGTGTCAGAAATGCTCCCACCCAGGGGTTTCAACCCCTTGAAAAAAAATCGAAGAATTTCTCACACCCGTGTCAGAAATGCTCCCACCCAGGGGTTCCAACCCCTTGAATATAAATCGGAGAATTTCTCACACCCGTGTCAGAAATGCTCCCACCCAGGGGTTTCAACCCCTTGAATACAAATTGGAGAATTTCTCACACCCGTGTCAGAAATGCTCCCACCCAGGGGTTTCAACCCCTTGAATATAAATCGGAGAATTTCTCACACCCGTGTCAGAAATGCTCCCACCCAGGGGTTTCAACCCCTTGAATATAAATCGGAGAATTTCTCACACCCGTGTCAGAAATGCTCCCACCCAGGGGTTTCAACCCCTTGAATACAAATTGGAGAATTTCTCACACCCGTGTCAGAAATGCTCCCACCCAGGGGTTTCAACCCCTTGAATACAAATTGGAGAATTTCTCACACCCGTGTCAGAAATGCTCCCACCCAGGGGTTTCAACCCCTTGAATACAAATTGGAGAATTTCTCACACCCGTGTCAGAAATGCTCCCACCCAGGGGTTCCAACCCCTTGAAAAAAAATCGGAGAATTTCTCACACCCGTGTCAGAAATGCTCCCACCCAGGGGTTTCAACCCCTTGAATACAAATTGGAGAATTTCTCACACCCGTGTCAGAAATGCTCCCACCCAGGGGTTCCAACCCCTTGAATATAAATCGGAGAATTTTTCACACCCGTGTCAGAAATGCTCCCACCCAGGGGTTCCAACCCCTTGAATATAAATCGGAGAATTTTTCACACCCGTGTCAGAAATGCTCCCACCCAGGGGTTTCAACCCCTTGAATACAAATTGGAGAATTTCTCACACCCGTGTCAGAAATGCTCCCACCCAGGGGTTTCAACCCCTTGAATACAAATTGGAGAATTTCTCACACCCGTGTCAGAAATGCTCCCACCCAGGGGTTTCAACCCCTTGAATACAAATCGAAGAATTTCTCACACCCGTGTCAGAAATGCTCCCACCCAGGGGTTTCAACCCCTTGAATATAAATCGGAGAATTTTTCACACCCGTGTCAGAAATGCTCCCACCCAGGGGTTTCAACCCCTTGAATACAAATTGGAGAATTTCTCACACCCGTGTCAGAAATGCTCCCACCCAGGGGTTCCAACCCCTTGAATATAAATCGGAGAATTTTTCACACCCGTGTCAGAAATGCTCCCACCCAGGGGTTTCAACCCCTTGAATACAAATTGGAGAATTTCTCACACCCGTGTCAGAAATGCTCCCACCCAGGGGTTTCAACCCCTTGAATACAAATCGAAGAATTTCTCACACCCGTGTCAGAAATGCTCCCACCCAGGGGTTTCAACCCCTTGAATACAAATTGGAGAATTTCTCACACCCGTGTCAGAAATGCTCCCACCCAGGGGTTTCAACCCCTTGAATATAAATCGGAGAATTTCTCACACCCGTGTCAGAAATGCTCCCACCCAGGGGTTTCAACCCCTTGAATACAAATTGGAGAATTTCTCACACCCGTGTCAGAAATGCTCCCACCCAGGAGTTCCAACCCCTTGAATATAAATCGGAGAATTTCTCACACCCGTGTCAGAAATGCTCCCACCCAGGAGTTCCAACCCCTTGAATATAAATCGGAGAATTTCTCACACCCGTGTCAGAAATGCTCCCACCCAGGGGTTTCAACCCCTTGAAAAAAAAATCGAAGAATTTCTCACACCCGTGTCAGAAATGCTCCCACCCAGGGTTTCAACCCCTTGAATATAAATCCGAGAATCTTTCACACCCGTGTCAGAAATGCTCCCACCCAGGGGTTTCAACCCCTTGAATACAAATCGGAGAATTTCTCACACCCGTGTCAGAAATGCTCCCACCCAGGGGTTCCAACCCCTTGAATATAAATCGGAGAATTTCTCACACCCGTGTCAGAAATGCTCCCACCCAGGGGTTCCAACCCCTTGAATATAAATCGGAGAATTTCTCACACCCGTGTCAGAAATGCTCCCACCCAGGGTTTCAACCCCTTGAATACAAATTGGAGAATTTCTCACACCCGTGTCAGAAATGCTCCCTCCCCTTGAATATAAATCGGAGAATTTCTCACACCCGTGTCAGAAATGCTCCCACCCAGGAGTTCCAACCCCTTGAATATAAATCGGAGAATTTCTCACACCCGTGTCAGAAATGCTCCCACCCAGGGGTTCCAACCCCTTGAATATAAATCGGAGAATTTCTCACACCCGTGTCAGAAATGCTCCCACCCAGGGGTTCCAACCCCTTGAATATAAATCGGAGAATTTCTCACACCCGTGTCAGAAATGCTCCCACCCAGGGGTTTCAACCCCTTGAATACAAATCGAAGAATTTCTCACACCCGTGTCAGAAATGCTCCCACCCAGGGGTTCCAACCCCTTGAATATAAATCGGAGAATTTCTCACACCCGTGTCAGAAATGCTCCCACCCAGGGGTTCCAACCCCTTGACTATAAATCGGAGAATTTCTCACTCCCGTGTCAGAAATGCTCCCACCCAGGGGTTTCAACCCCTTGAAAAAAAATCGAAGAATTTCTCACACCCGTGTCAGAAATGCTCCCACCCAGGGGTTCCAACCCCTTGAATATAAATCGGAGAATTTCTCACACCCGTGTCAGAAATGCTCCCACCCAGGGGTTTCAACCCCTTGAAAAAAAATCGAAGAATTTCTCACACCCGTGTCAGAAATGCTCCCACCCAGGGGTTCCAACCCCTTGAATATAAATCGGAGAATTTCTCACACCCGTGTCAGAAATGCTCCCACCCAGGGGTTCCAACCCCTTGAATATAAATCGGAGAATTTCTCACACCCGTGTCAGAAATGCTCCCACCCAGGGGTTCCAACCCCTTGAATATAAATCGGAGAATTTCTCACTCCCGTGTCAGAAATGCTCCCACCCAGGGGTTTCAACCCCTTGAATATAAATCGGAGAATTTCTCACACCCGTGTCAGAAATGCTCCCACCCAGGGGTTCCAACCCCTTGAATATAAATCGGAGAATTTCTCACTCCCGTGTCAGAAATGCTCCCACCCAGGGGTTTCAACCCCTTGAAAAAAAATCGAAGAATTTCTCACACCCGTGTCAGAAATGCTCCCACCCAGGGGTTCCAACCCCTTGAATATAAATCGGAGAATTTCTCACTCCCGTGTCAGAAATGCTCCCACCCAGGGGTTTCAACCCCTTGACTATAAATCGGAGAATTTCTCACACCCGTGTCAGAAATGCTCCCACCCAGGGGTTTCAACCCCTTGAATATAAATCGGAGAATTTCTCACACCCGTGTCAGAAATGCTCCCACCCAGGGGTTCCAATCCCTTGAATATAAATCGGAGAATTTCTCACACCCGTGTCAGAAATGCTCCCACCCAGGGGTTTCAACCCCTTGAATATAAATCGGAGAATTTCTCACACCCGTGTCAGAAATGCTCCCACCCAGGGGTTCCAACCCCTTGAATATAAATCGGAGAATTTCTCACACCCGTGTCAGAAATGCTCCCACCCAGGGGTTTCAACCCCTTGAATACAAATTGGAGAATTTCTCACACCCGTGTCAGAAATGCTCCCACCCAGGGGTTTCAACCCCTTGAAAAAAATCGAAGAATTTCTCACACCCGTGTCAGAAATGCTCCCACCCAGGGGTTCCAACCCCTTGAATATAAATCGGAGAATTTCTCACACCCGTGTCAGAAATGCTCCCACCCAGGGGTTTCAACCCCTTGAATATAAATCGGAGAATTTCTCACACCCGTGTCAGAAATGCTCCCACCCAGGGGTTTCAACCCCTTGAAAAAAAATCGAAGAATTTCTCACACCCGTGTCAGAAATGCTCCCACCCAGGGGTTTCAACCCCTTGAATACAAATTGGAGAATTTCTCACACCCGTGTCAGAAATGCTCCCACCCAGGGGTTTCAACCCCTTGAATACAAATTGGAGAATTTCTCACACCCGTGTCAGAAATGCTCCCACCCAGGGGTTTCAACCCCTTGAATACAAATCGGAGAATTTCTCACACCCGTGTCAGAAATGCTCCCACCCAGGGGTTCCAACCCCTTGAATATAAATCGGAGAATTTTTCACACCCGTGTCAGAAATGCTCCCACCCAAGGGTTTCAACCCCTTGAAAAAAATCGAAGAATTTCTCACACCCGTGTCAGAAGTGCTCCCACCCAAGGGTTTCAACCCCTTGAAAAAAATCGGAGAATCTCTCACACCCGTGTCAGAAATGCTCCCACCCAAGGGTTTCAACCCCTTGAAAAAAATCGAAGAATTTCTCACACCCGTGTCAGAAGTGCTCCCACCCAAGGGTTTCAACCCCTTGAAAAAAATCGAAGAATTTCTCACACCCGTGTCAGAAGTGCTCCCACCCAAGGGTTTCAACCCCTTGAATATAAATCGGAGAATTTCTCACACCCGTGTCAGAAATGCTCCCACCCAGGGGTTTCAACCCCTTGAATATAAATCGGAGAATTTCTCACACCCGTGTCAGAAATGCTCCCACCCAGGGGTTTCAACCCCTTGAATATAAATCGGAGAATTTCTCACACCCGTGTCAGAAATGCTCCCACCCAGGGGTTTCAACCCCTTGAAAAAAAATCGAAGAATTTCTCACACCCGTGTCAGAAATGCTCCCACCCAGGTGTTCCAACCCCTTGAATATAAATCGGAGAATTTCTCACACCCGTGTCAGAAATGCTCCCACCCAGGGGTTCCAACCCCTTGAATATAAATCGGAGAATTTCTCACACCCGTGTCAGAAATGCTCCCACCCAGGGGTTCCAACCCCTTGAATATAAATCGGAGAATTTCTCACACCCGTGTCAGAAATGCTCCCACCCAGGAGTTCCAACCCCTTGAATATAAATCGGAGAATTTCTCACTCCCGTGTCAGAAATGCTCCCACCCAGGGGTTTCAACCCCTTGAAAAAAATCGAAGAATTTCTCACACCCGTGTCAGAAATGCTCCCACCCAGGGGTTCCAACCCCTTGAATATAAATCGGAGAATTTCTCACTCCCGTGTCAGAAATGCTCCCACCCAGGGGTTTCAACCCCTTGAAAAAAAATCGAAGAATTTCTCACACCCGTGTCAGAAATGCTCCCACCCAGGGGTTCCAACCCCTTGAATATAAATCGGAGAATTTCTCACACCCGTGTCAGAAATGCTCCCACCCAGGGGTTTCAACCCCTTGAAAAAAATCGAAGAATTTCTCACACCCGTGTCAGAAATGCTCCCACCCAGGGGTTTCAACCCCTTGAATATAAATCGGAGAATTTCTCACACCCGTGTCAGAAATGCTCCCACCCAGGGGTTTCAACCCCTTGAATACAAATTGGAGAATTTCTCACACCCGTGTCAGAAATGCTCCCACCCAGGGGTTTCAACCCCTTGAATATAAATCGGAGAATTTCTCACACCCGTGTCAGAAATGCTCCCACCCAGGTGTTCCAACCCCTTGAATATAAATCGGAGAATTTCTCACACCCGTGTCAGAAATGCTCCCACCCAGGGGTTTCAACCCCTTGAATATAAATCGGAGAATTTCTCACTCCCGTGTCAGAAATGCTCCCACCCAGGGGTTCCAACCCCTTGAATATAAATCGAAGAATTTCTCACACCCGTGTCAGAAATGCTCCCACCCAGGGGCTCCAACCCCTTGAATACAGATTGGAGAATTCCTCACACCCGTGTCAGAAATGCTCCCTCCCAGTGGTTTCAAGCCCTTGAATACAAATTGGAGAATTACTCA